>SJYT01033696.1:335062-370723 GCA_006410635.1 Cephalophus harveyi
CGAATCCCCCACGGATTTCTTTTCTCTTAGCACAAATGACTGGGAGCATCTGTCCCTGGGGTTGAAAGCAACTTTCCTGTGTTTCCCTTCTCGGTGGAAGTCTTCTCATGTTGCTTGTCCACTTTTCTTAGAGGTTAGCACTCCCCTTGATTACTCAAAACATTTTAAAATTTATGGTTTTTAGCCCTTCTAATAACATATGCATCTAGTCAAAGCTATGGGTTTTCTCAGCAGTCGTGTATGGGTGTGAGACGTGGACCATAAAGAAGGCTGAGGACCAAAGGACTGAAGCTTTTAAACTGTGGTGCTGGAGAGGACTCTTGAGAGTCCCCTAGACTGTGGAGATCCAACCAGTCCATCCTGAAGGAAGTCAGACCTGAACATTCATTGGAAGGACTGATGCTGAAGCTGAAGCTTTATTTGGCCACCTGATCTAAAGAGCTGACTCACTGGAAAAGACCCTGATGCTGGGAAAGATTGAAGGCAGGAAGAGAAGGGGAGGACAGAGGGCGAGATGGTTGGATGGCAACACTGACTCGGCGTACATGAGTTTGAATAAACTCCGGGAGACAGTGAAGGACAGGGGAGCCTGGCGTGCTGGAGCCCGTGGGTTCTGGAGTCCATGGGTTCTGGAGTCCGTGGGTGCTGGAGTCCGTGGGTTCTCAACGAGTCAGACGTGACTGAGAGCCTGAACAACAACACAGGTGTGTGTCCGCAGGCGCTCAGTCGTGTCCGACGCTGTGCGGCCCCACAGGCTGCAGCCCGCCAGGCTCCCCGCCCCTGGGATTCTCCAGGCAAGAGCACTGGAGTGGGCTGCCATTTCCTCCTCCAGGGGACCTTCCTGGCCCGGGGACTGAGCCCACGTCTCCTGCCTCGGCAGGTGGGTTCTCTACTGCTGAGCCACCTGGGAAGCCCCAGGTTAGGCTTGCGTCCTCCTAAATGGCCCTCCCCCCTCTCTTCCCCTCTCACCTGCCCCCTTCCTCCTCCCCGCTCCCCTCTTCCTCCCACTCCCAGGCCGGCTTCCTCCTCCATTTCAGCCAGTTCCCAGAAAGAGGTTCCCAGGGCATCCGTTCACAGCCTGGCCTGTGCAGGCCTCTGGGCCTCCCCACCACCAAGGGCAGCCGCGGGCGTTTCAGCATCCACTGCCCCCAGCCCTCACCCAGGCACCCGGCCTGGGCTGACCAGCATGCAGACCCTGGGCTGCGGTTGCCTTTGGGAGAAAAGCTGGACACCTGCTCTGGGACCCCCTAAGGGAGGGACGTCTTCATTGAGCAGACAGGGCGCCCCCACGCCCTGGGCCCAGACCCTTTGAGAGGGTGGGGGCCTCTGAAGGGCACTCCCTGCTGGGGACGGGGGAGGCCTCGTGTGTTATGAGGGACAGAGGCCCCCGTTCACACGGAGTGGCCAGTTAGCCAGAGGTGACCCCGTGTCCAGGACAGGCCCTCCCCTCAGGGGGCCGGGGAAGCGGCGGGGGCCCCGAGCTCTGGACAGCCCTCTGTCCTCGCGATCCGGCGGCCAGCTGCCCGCCAGCCCTCAGGCCGCAGGAAGCCCATCCGTGCGGCAGCCTCTTGCCTGTAGCCCTGAACTCGGCGACAACCTGGGGGCTGCAGGCCGGGAAGGGGTCCAGAGTTACAGTGAAGGCCCCGACTTCAGACCCAGGGCGGGAAGGGGGAGGCGGGGCTGGGCAGGGCCCCACACCCTCCTCAGAGCACTCTGGGGGGCACTCGAGCTGATTCCAGGGTTTGGGGTGCCTCCGTGAGCTCTCACATCAGAGGCCGTCCCCGGGGAAGCAAAACCACTGCAGAATTACCAGAAAACAGATTCGACAGTGCCGGTCTCAATTTCGCGGCGCTCTGTACCATCTGCACGCAAGTTTAAACACCATCACTCCTCTTTTCCCGTCTAATAGGCAGACACAGACCTGAAAAGCAGCCCAGACCACGTCAAGAGAAAGAGCAAAGCGTGGGCTCACAGAATTTAGCACCCCCTTGGCCTCACAGGTGAAGCTGGTTCACAGTTTAAGCAAAGTGTCGACACTTTACAGCCCCAGGCGCGTGTTTAGTCCGTTCACAGAGGAGCAGTGATGGGTCAGCAGGCTATCTCACGGTCAGTAAATCATCACAGGGAGATGGGCCCTCCGTGGTTACCACCAAGCATTGCAGCAGACCGTGTCCCTGGTCGCGCTGCTGGAAGCTCCCATCCGGCCTGAATGCCAAGGGTGGGGTCGTCTCACAGGTACACAGATACAAAACATCTCCACAACTTTCACTTTTCGGCCTGGGCTGACCAGCATGCAGACCCTGGGCTGCGGTTGCCTTTGGGAGAAAAGTTGGACATCTGCTCTGGGACCCCCTAAGGGAGGGACGTCTTCACTGAGCAGACAGGGCGCCCCCACGCCCTGGGCCCAGACCCTTTGAGAGGGTGGGGGCCTCTGAAGGACACTCCCTGCTGGGGACGGGGGAGGCCTCGTGTGTTATGAGGGACAGAGGCCCCGTTCACCCGGAGTGGCCAGTTAGCCAGAGGTGACCCCGTGTCCAGGACAGGCCCTCCTCTCAGGGGGCCGAGGAAGGGGCGGGGGCCCCGAGCTCTGGACAGCCCTCTGTCCTTGCGGTCCGGCGTCCAGCTGCCCGCCAGCCCTCAGGCAGCAGGAAGCCCATCCTTGCGGCAGCCTCTTGCCTGTAGCCCTGAACTCGGCGACAACCTGGGGGCTGCAGGCCAGGAAGGGGTCCAGAGTTACAGCGAAGGCCCCGACTTCAGACCCAGGGCGGGAAGGGGGAGGCGGGGCTGGGCAGGGCCCCACACCCTCCTCAGAGCACTCTGGGGGGCACTCGAGCTGATTCCAGGGTTTGGGGTGCCTCCGTGAGCTCTCACATCAGAGGCCGTCCCCGGAGAAGCAAAACCACTGCAGAATTACCAGAAAACAGGTTCGACAGTGCCGGTCTCAATTTCGCGGCGCTCTGTACCATCTGCACGCAAGTTTAAACACCATCACTCCTCTTTTCCCGTCTAATAGGCAGACACAGACCTGAAAAGCAGCCCAGACCACGTCAAGAGAAAGAGCAAAGCGTGGGTTCACAGAATTTAGCACCCCCTTGGCCTCACAGGTGAAGCTGGTTCACAGTTTAAGCAAAGTGTCGACACTTTACAGCCCCAGGCGCGTGTTTAGTCCCTGTTCACAGAGGAGCAGTGATGGGTCAGCAGGCTATCTCACGGTCAGTAAATCATCACAGGGAGATGGGCCCTCCGTGGTTACCACCAAGCATTGCAGCAGACCGTGTCCCTGGTCGCGCTGCTGGAAGCTCCCATCCGGCCTGAATGCCAAGGGTGGGGTCGTCTCACAGGTACACAGATACAAAACATCTCCACAACTTTCACTTTAGACCTTTGCTCAAACTCCTACTTCTGAAAATGGTCAATGAGTCCCATTAGCTGTTTTTAAACAGCAAAACCAGGAAAGAAGTTATTACGCAAAAAAAAAAAAAAAAAGAGAGAAGCATAGTTCTCTTCTACTGTGTGTTGATGGAATATTTATAGATGGCCAGTGCATGGGTCCCTGATAGCAGTGTATTTAAAATGATCACTTTCAGAGTCAGTAGCTGGGCCAGGGTGGGGGGGTTCCTCTCCTCCGTGGATGCTAAGGAAATGTTTCTAGAAGGACTTCCAGGACGGTCACTTGTGGAACCCACTCAGAAGCACGACACCAAGGTGGGGACTCCACCTCTGGCTTCAATATTATTCACAAATTTAAAATAACAAAGTGTTAAAAAATATATTATAGCAAGCAACTGCCAGCGATAATGCATCCAGGAGGTGGAACGGACTACATTGGAGGTATTAAAATTGAAGTTGATGGTGACCCCACATTATTCATTACATCAAATGGAGATGCCTTTAAATTTATATTAAATTCAATTTAAATGCCATCAAAACCATGGTTGACAAAGTACTGATGGATGAATATTTTAGTCTGATTCAATAGGGGTAAACTTTATTTTCTTACCTTGAGGCAAGGTGATGGAGTTTTTATATGCAGTAGGTTGAACTGGGTTTGTAGTAACATGGCTTCTGATTTCCATAAAATAAAATTTTATCTTTTAAAAATGATTTTCAAGGGTTTAAGTCTTGAACTCTGAAAACACTTCCTCAGGGTTCTTTCTGCTTCACTCATTACTTTACACTCTGAAATCCAAAACCTTTCTTATACCACTCTTCAAAATATCTTCTGGTTTAGAATGAACAATTAGTCATTTTAAAGGTTTTGTGTTTGATGTTGATATTCAGTAATATTTCAACTCAATTTTTCCACTTACAGCTCTTGGTCATAGGGGAAAAGCCACTTACACAGAAATTCACTTGGAGTTGGCATTGAATGCATATGCATTAAACGACTGAATGAAATGATTAAATAATTGATTAATTATAATTAACTAGTCTCTGCAACTCTTTCTAAGGAAAGAGAGGCAGCCTTTTGTCTGCCCATGGATACAGCCCTTTTCTTAAGAGCTTACAGGTCGCCTCACAAAAAGACACAGCCAATGTCCCTAAAGAGAGTATTAGTGGTATAAATATTGATCATTACCAATGTAGAGAAATAGTCAGCTATGGACTGAGGCCTCTGGCTCCACCTGCTTCTGTCTAAGCTCCTAGAATTCAGGGAGGGTTTTCCCACCGCATCTGGTTTCTGGAACCAAGACCCTGGTTTTCCTGTGTGTAGTTTTCCCAGAGAGGCCCAGAAGCGCCTGCACTGGGCCAGCATTCTGTCATATATCCCTGTGTGTTATAACCTTCTTTAGCCCAGTGTATTTTTCAGTTCAGTTGCTCAGTCATACCCACCTCTCTGCAACCCCATGGACTGCAGCATGCCAGGCCTCCCTGTCCATCACCAACTCCTGGAGTTTGCTCAAACTCATGTCAATCAAGTCAGGGATGCCATCCAACTGTCTCATCCTCTGTCGTCCCCTTCTCCTCCTTCCTTCAATCTTTCCTAGCATCAGGGTCTTTTGCAATGAGTCAGTTCTTCACGTGAGGTGATCAAATTATTGGAGGTTCATCTTCAGCATCGGTCCTTCCAAAGAAAATTCAGGATTGATTTCCTTTAGGATGGACTGGTTGTGTCCACGATGTACTCTGCATATAAGTTAAATTAGCAGGGTGACAATATACAGCCTTGATGCACTTCTTTCACAATTTGGAACCAGTCTGTTGTTTCATGTTCAGTTCTAACTGTTGCTTCCTGACCTGCATACAGATTTCTTAGGAGGCAGGTCAGGTGGTCTGGTATTCCCATCTCTTTCAAAATTTTCCACAGTTTGTTGTGATCCACATAGTCAAAGCTTTGGCATAGTCAATAAAGCAGAAGTAGATGTTTTTCTGGAATTCTCTTGCTTTTTCCATGATCCAGCAGATGTTGGCAATTTGATTTCTGATTCCTCTGCCTTTTCTGAAACCAGTTTGGACATCTGGAAGTTCACTTTTTATGTACTGTTGAAGCCTGTTCTGGAAAATTTTGAAGTAAAGTACTTCAAAATTACTTTGCTATTGTGTGAGATGAGTGCAACTGTGTGGTAGTTTGAGCATTCTTTGGCATTGCCTTTCTTTAGGATTGGAATGAAAACTGACCTTTTCCAGTCCTGTGACCATGATGAGTTTTCCAAATTTGCAGGCATATTGAGTGCAGCACTTTCATAGCATCATCTTTCAGGATTTGAAATAGCTGAACTGGAATTCCATTGCCTCCACTAGCTTTGTTCATAGTGATTCTTCTAAGGCCCACTTGACTTCACATTCTAGGATGTCTGGCTCTTGGTGAGTGATCACACCATCGTGGTTATCTGGGTCGTGAAGATCTTTTTTGTATAGTTTTTGTGTGTATTCTTGCCACCTCTTCTTAATAGCTTTTGCTTCTATTAGGTCCATACCATTTCTGTTCTTTATTGTGCCCATCTTTGCAATTTTTATCTAGTTAATGCCTCCTTTGTCCATAGAATTCTCCAGGCAAGAATACTGGAGTGGGTTGTCATTTCCTTCTCCAGGGGATCTTCCAAACCCAGGGATTGAACTCAGGTCTCCTTCATTGCAGGGAGATTCCTTACCATCATGTCACAGAGACAAGCCCAGCTAGTGGCTCATTTCTCCCTAAATGGAGACAGCCACAGCTTCGCAGGAAGGACAGACACAGCTGAAGGTCAGGAAGCCATTGCTCAGCTGTGGCTTTAAAACAGCCGTAGAAAAGCCGTAGAAAAGGGGGTGTCCACGAGATATGGGAGCCAGGACTTCCACCGCAAAGCCAAGTCCTTGATAAATAAAAAAGATGCATAGCCATTTACACTCTGCCTGGTTGACTAGGAGGGGTTCCATGGCCGGGGCTAAGCAGCAGGGAGCTCTGTGGAGTAAACACCCAGCTTTTCCAGATTCTAGAGAGGAAGGAGGGCCGTGGAGGGGCTGGGCATGAGGCAGCCGCGACGACGTTGACCGCAGCCCTCCGGCACTGTCCTCGGCTCTGGAAACGGGCAGGACTGCGTGCTGGCCCAGGCGCCTGCCTCGGATCCCCGCCCAGGCGGCTGTGCTTTGCTTCCTCCCTGTGTGTCAGAAACGGCCTCTCTGGTGATGAAGGCTGACACCTCCCAGAGAACCTGCTTGCAGAGGCTGTCATTGAAACCATCTTTTGCCGACCGGTTCCCACTGCCTTTGGGAAGACATTGTCACAACTGTAACATTTTGCATCCTCCACCATTTCACCTCCAGGATGGAAGGGCTGCATGCTGGTGGGCAGAAAGCAGGTTGGGGTTCTCAGGTTCCAGGTCCCTCTGTCACCTCGTCAAGGCTCACCTGAAGGGCCTCCCGATCAGAGGAGCACGCAGTGATCCAACATCGTTGCAAGTGGTGACCACGTCAAGTGCTTGACTTTAATTGCCTCATTATTTTTATAAATGTTTAGAAAACTTTTTTCCAAACATATTTCTTAATTAATACAAAATGGATAATTTAAAAAGAAAAATCTGTAGTAGGAGGGAAAAATCAGCGTGGAAAGATGATCCACTTCTGCATAAAATCAGTCACTTCTTACTGAACAGCCAAAAGCTGTGACGGCCGTACGCAGCATCAGGAACGCAGTCTCAGGATGGGTTTTGTCTGTTCTTGGCTTTGCAGGACCAAACACAGACTGGGAAACGAAGCGTCACTTCACAACGCAGCGCCATGCGGAAAGCACCGCATGATGCACGCCCTTCGCACGACCTAGAATAACACAGCTCTGTGGCCACAGACATTGGCATGTTATTTGTTGATTCACAGTATGTACACGTTAAAGGTGCACAGATTGGTCCCACTTTCCAGGATCCCAATATACACAGTTATGGAATGATTTCCAAATTTCACTTTATGTGTTTTTGAATTATCCCAGTCTCCAGAGACTCTGAAGTGTCCCTAGAACTTAGCAATTCTGAGCGGAGTATCCTTGCCTCATGTTTAAAAATAGAAGCCATGATATTCTCTAGCTTTTGCCAAATTGCAAATAAGTGAGCAGCGTGAAGAACGGTGTGATGAGTCAGAGCCGAAACCCTCAAGCCCAGCAAGCGTCGAGGGGCGGCTACGCAGCCTCACCCTGAGTCCCACGCCCTCTGCTCTGGCCCAGCGCAGGGTGGTCAGACCTCGAGTCAACAGCCCTGAGGTCAGGCCCACCCAAGCATCTGAAGCATCTGTGAGAAAAGGCAACAGATCCCAGCTCCTAAAATACACGGGTGAAAGGAACAGGCCGCGCGTGTGTCTCAGCCAGCGACCCAGCATGCGGGGAGAGCTGCCTCGCACAGCCGCTTTGTCACATGGTGATGGGTGACGGGCCTGCGCAGACCTGGCTGGAATCTCAGAGCATGCGGGGAGCCCTGAGGCTGATTGCTCGATATACAGTCCCCAGAAAGTAAAATTCCGTGATTTATTGTGATATTAAAAGCCTCCTAACCTAGAAGACCACACACTCACAATGGCCTGTGTTATATGGGGAAAGGATGATGCGTTCTTATTCCGCACATTGTCAGTCGGTCCTTCCCCCACTTGTTCATACCCATCAGCTGCTGAGGTGTCTCGTGGCTACTTCAGCGGCAGAATCCGGGCTTTGCCGTCAGGAATGTGATGAGGATTAAGTCTGGCTGACTCTGCACCTGCAACTTTGGGAAGATGGTCCAACGGCACAGGGAACAAGCGGGGAGGCGGCTTGCAAGACGGGCTGGGTGTGGGCTGGCCTTGCCTTCCTAGACCCTGAGTGCCGTCCCACCCCCGGGGCACACGCTCTGTCAGTCCTGGGGTCACATGGGGCCGCACCTGCTCCGGGGTGATGCAGGTGTGGCTCCATCAAGGCACCGGAAGACTCCTGTGTGCAGGGGCAGGCCTGGGGCTGAGCACACGGCAGGCGCAGGGCCAGCCACACAGCCCCTCTCGGCGGCCACGGGGCTTGTCCAGCGGTGACCACCCCCACCAGCAGCCTGCTGGGGAGCCCCTTCACCAGACTTGTGCTTCATCCCACCCCCAACTCTCCGAAACACGAGGGAGAAGTGGAGCCTGAACACAAGGCCACGTGCTGATGGAGGGGAGCACTCTCTCCAGAGACGTCCTTCTCCCCACTGGAGTAGGGGGAGCCCTTTGGAAGGGCTGCCACTGGGTACAACGGGGCTGTGAAAGGCAGGCAGCTGAGCCCGAAGTGGGAGACGCTGGGCTCGTGGCCCATCTGAGAGCCATGTTCCCTGACGGAGTCACCCGCTCACCCCAAACAAGAGCCTGTAGTCAGAGCCCCACGTGGTCCCCACACCCTGACCTAAATATGTCCTCTGCTCCTAAACCAGCCTGCAGGGGGTGCCCGAGAAACCCACTGACCACGCAGCAGTGAGAGTCAGGGTACCTGCTTCCTGCTTTCACTGTCGTGGACACTTATTGTAAGTAATCAGGAAAACGCGAAATGTACAGAAGACAGGCCAGGGGATCACAGCCAGCCCCTCGTCCTCTCTCAGCTGGAAGGCTCTTGCCTGCCCGTCTCCACTAGAGCATCAGAGCACCAGGGGCCCCTCACTTGGCGAACGCTGAGCCCCCAGACTAAGAAGAACGGCCGGGTTAGAGGGGCCAGGCCCTCACCCCAGAGGCATGTCCTGGCTGCACGGATGTATTCTTGCACATTGCACGGGAGAGGGCTTACTCCCCATCAGAACAGAAACCCAGAGCCAAGGCCACGTACACCAAGGTCATTCCTTCTCGTGATCGCGCACAGCGGCCACTGACCTGGGTGCCGAGGAGAGAAGAGACTTCACCGATGGAAGTGAAGGAGGGGTGTCTGCAGACAGGAAGCCCCAGAGTCTGGGGGCAGGGGGACCCTCTCCTACGCTGGTCATTTCAGGTCCATGGTGCACCGGCGATGCCCAGCCCCAGCACACAGGGGACAGGGGGACCCTCCCCCATGCTGGTCATTTCAGGTCCATGGTGCACCGGCGATGCCCAGCCCCAGCACACAGGAGCCGTCCATTTACTGCTCTAAACAAACGGAAACTTCCCATTGAACCATTCTGGGGCTGCAGGCAGAGAATGAGAGGTTTGGGGATAACACAAAGAGAGCCTGGTGCCTGGAGCCATTTTGGAGGACAGGCGTCCTTTGTGCCCAGAGCAGAGTTGCGGAGAGGACAGCTCCTCGCACGCCCGGGGCACCTGCACGGCCACCGGGCGCGCTGGGCTTTGGTTTCTCTCCCCAACCGTTTCAGGACTTCAAGCTCATGAATGTTATGGAGTAAATGTGCTTGACAAAACAAAACTTAGCTGGAAACGATGCTCACAATCTCCAGAACTTTCAGGGTGTGTAATATGCATTAAAGCATGTCAAAAGCTAAGCCCATAAGTCGCAGGACCTCTCCTGGATTTGGAGCCCGGATTTGGGAACGAGATGATAAAAGTGTAAAGGCGCAGCTGAAGCACGCAGGGCACCTCGGAGAGCTCCCGAGCCCACCTTCCACTGAGTGGCAGGAAACAGCTGGCCAGAATTTCTGAGCACCTTTAATGAAGAGGGTTCTTCGTTGTTCGGATCTGGTGATTAAATGGAATAAGACTAATATTCCTTAGTGGGTTTCCTGAAAGAAGATTGCCCTGGAAGACAACTGGGGCTGAGAATCCATCCGGGGGCCCCACGGGGCCAGGGCAGGGGTGGGCAGCCAACCATGGAAATTCAGATTTCGATCACGTGGTCCTTGTCAGTGCGCCTTCTCCTCCCCCTCCCCAGCTATTTCAAGACTCTTTCTCAGAGGCAGCCAAGAGGTCTGGGTTACTGTTTGCTGGGATTTCTCTTCTCAGAATACAGTGCCGAGAGTTTGCAAAATAGCCTCCCCGTGGTGGCTGGTGGAATGATGGAGTGAGACCAGGCTGCTGCGTGCAGGGCTGAAGCAGGAAAACTGGGAGCTTTCAGGAGCAAAAACGCCCACAAGGGCTCCGCGGAAATGTTCCCAGGCCCCAGACACTTTCTCTCCAGGACGCAGAAGTCCTGACATCACCAGCCATCGCCAGCAGCTCAAGGATGAAATTTGTGCCAACTAACTATGTACTGAAACTGACAACGACCGTGGTCACAGCTTTTTAGCCGAGTAGTTTCTGTCTGTCTCACCTTTTAGGGGCATTCACTGACTTAGCTGGGCTTCCCTGACGGCTCAGCTGGTAAAGATCTACCTGCAATGCGGGAGACCCCAGTTCGATTCCTGGGTTGGGAAGATCCCCTGGAGAAAGGATAGGCTACCCACTCCAGTATTCTTGGGCTTCCCTTGTGGCTCAGCTGGTAAAGAATCTGCCTGCAATGCAGGAGAGCTGAGTTTGATCCCTGGGTTGGGAAGATCCCCTGGAGAAGAAAAAGGCTACCCACTCCAGTATTCCTGCCTAGAGAATTCCACAGACTGTATAGTCCATAGGGTTGCAAAGAGTTGGACTCGACTGGGCAACTTTCACTTTGCACTGTCTTAATTGGCAGGCAGAGATGGAGGCCTGGGGTGGGGTGTGGGGCCCCACACACGAGCAGTCCAGAGGCCCAGACTCCTGCTGGCTCACAGACCCTGCAGCCCAGTGCCTGGGCTTTGCTGCGTGAAGCCCCACAGAGAGCAAGCGTCCCGAGCGGAGCCCGGCTGAAATCCCGAGCATTGTCAGAGAGGCACGGGTTGTCACTCGCTCACAGCCCCCAACCGGCGGCTTCCGACCACAGTCCTCAGAAAGAAGCACCATCTGCACACCCTCCCTCACACAGCTGAAACGCACGCTCACAGAACGCCCCTTACCTTCTCTTCTGTCCTATTTCATTTAAGGAAAACTGGATACACGCTGTGGGGAGAAACCCACAATCCGAAACCAAACTTGAATTTCTTGGACCATCTTGCTTGTTCATGGCTGCCTCACTCCAGATTCACACCCAAAGCTTCTGACCATGAGGTTTTCCCTACATAGAGTGAGACACTTCCATTTCTGTGGCCACAAGGAGCCTGTTTCCTAGAGGCATTTAGCTAGATGCCAACCACTACTGCAGACTCAGCCCTTGCCTGCGTGCATGCCCGCTAAGTCGCTTCAGTCATGTCTGACTCTTTGCAACACTATGGACTGGAGCCTGCCAGGCTCCTCTGTCCACGGGGATTCTCCAGACAAGGATACTCGAGTGGGTTGCCATGCCCTCCTCCAGGGGATCTTCCCGACCCAGGGTTTGAACTTGTGTCTCTTAAGTCTCCTGCCTCGGCGGGTGGCCTCTTTACCACTAGTGCCTCCTGGGAAGCCTTCTTCCTTGTGTAGTTGACTTAAGCTTTTATCCAAGGTAGTTAACAGCTTAATGAGACAGGCAGGAGTTATCAGGGAGCTTCATACAGGACCGCCTCTGTTTAAGGAGCTCTGACTAACTCAAAAAGATCGCATGTCAATCCAGACGGTCTCGGGGTTATGAACTATTAGCTCTGGAAGAAACTGAAGCTTTGGCCCTTCTTCCCAATGCTTGTTTTATTCACTAAAAGGAAAGCATCTGTGAAGTAAACTGTCCGACCCAGCACCCGGTACGCAACGGCAGTGCAGTTATACAAACCGAATTAATGAGCATGACCCACTGGGCACACAGCAGGCCCCGGGCTGGGGCGAGTTCTGTGCTGCCGCCCCTCGCCCATGGCCCCAGCTCACCTTCACGCTGGTAAAGACGCTGCTTCCCGAAACCGAAGCTCCTCCCAGCAGAGCGGGCAGGACCGCCGCTCTGCCCGACCTGTGCCCTGCTGCCCGCTCGCCCACGCCTCCGAGCTGGGACAGGATATGGGGTCCCAACTCCCCCAAAGTCTCGTCTCTCGTCAGCTCACCGAGAAGGCAAGCCCACAGCCCGTGTCTCATGAGCTCCGGGGTCATGAGCTCCAGGGGTGATGAGGTTCGGTTGTGGGGAGCGAGAAACAGGAAGTTTCCTTTAATCTAAAGTCATGCCCCTGAGATGGCGTTCCCAGGGGAAGGTAAAACACGTCTTTGAAACAAAACCTGCTCAAGAAGGGCCACACAAGTGACAAGAGGGAAGGGATCCACTGGGCCTCCTGCCTCCTGCTCACCCCTGGATGTGGTTGGCAAGATTTTTCATTTGTAGAATCCAAGGTCATTTTAGTCACTAGTGAAGTGCTTGTGAGGAATTATTAATAGAAACGGTGAACAACGCCGTCAGACAGCATCCTGATCTATCCGCCTGTGTCAAGCAGCGTGTTAAGGAATCTGAGAGGTTTGGATAACAATAGCTGGCTTTTCTCATACAAATGGGGCACCTGTCAGCTTCTCCAGGAAAGAACTTTCACGTGAAGCGTCGGAAACTCTTCCTCGCCCGGCTGCCAGCGTCCCGCCATCAGGCACAGGTATTTTTAAACGTCTTTCAGCACAGTTTATCACCTCCGAGTGCAGCGGAAATAGCCTGTCGACATGAAGCCTTTCCCCAACGCGACACCGAGCAATCAAGCGTCTTAGAGACAGCAAGCCATCACCCTAATCGCTTCTGACTTTCTCCTTCAAAACCACATCATGAAAACGCCGCACTATGAAAAAAGGGATTGTTCTCGAGGAAAAGAAGCGGAAGTTCTGTTCGGGGTGCACAGAATCCCCGGGGGCTCTGCGGGCCCCCCTGGGCTGTGGTCAGGGCCATGCCTGAGGGTGAGGGTGACCGGCTCCCCTCCAGCCCGGGGACACTCCAGGGACCTCAGCGAAGGCGCTTCAGCCTCAGGAACCCAGACGATGCTGCTTCTGCCTTGCTGCCTCCACAGCTGTGGATGAGTTGGGGAGTTCATGCTTGTGAAGTACTGAGAGCCTCTTGGAGAGGGTCTCGGGGTCAGGAACCACACAGCTCTTCTCACAGAGGGAAAACTCACGAGGAGGCAACGTGCAAATGTGAATCAGGCTCAGTGCAACGCACCATCACCACGTTGCGAGTTATGAGTCCACCTAGTTCTGTTTCCCGTGAGCCCCTGGCTCCATGAATCCAGAAGGCCTCTCAAACAGGAACAGAGAAGCTCCAGAGCCCACCTTCCATCAGTCCAGTGAGTCTCCTGGGCTGTGGTCAGGGCCATGCCTGAGGGTGAGGGTGACCGGCTCCCCTCCAGCCCGGGGACACTCCAGGGACCTCAGCGAAGGCGCTTCAGCCTCAGGAACCCAGACGATGCTGCTTCTGCCTTGCTGCCTCCACAGCTGTGGATGAGTTGGGGAGTTCATGCTTGTGAAGTACTGAGAGCCTCTTGGAGAGGGTCTCGGGGTCAGGAACCACACGGCTCTTCTCACAGAGGGAAAACTCACGAGGAGGCAACGTGCAAATGCGAATCAGGCTCAGCGCAACGCACCATCACCACGTTGCGAGTTATGAGTCCACCTAATTCTGTTTCCCGTGAGCCCCTGGCTCCATGAATCCAGAAGGCGTCCCCTCTCAAACAGGAACAGAGAAGCTCCAGAGCCCACCTTCCATCAGTCCAGTGAGTTCAGTTCAGTCGCTCAGTCGCGTCTGACTGTTTGTGACCCCATGAACTGCAGCACGCCAGGCCTCCCTGTCCATCACCAGCTCCCAGAGTTTACTCAAACTCATGTCCATCAAGTCGATGATGCCATCCAACCATCTCCTCCTCTGTCGTCCCCTTCTGTTCCCACCTTCAGTCTTTCCCAGCATCAGGGTCTTTTCAAGTGAGTCAGTTCTGCACATCAGGTGGCCAAAGGATTGGAGTTTCAGCTTCAGCATCAGTCCTTCCAGTGAACACTCAGGACTGATCTCCTTCAGAATGCACTGGCTGGATCTCCTTGCAGTTCAAGGGACTCTCAAGAGTCTTCTCCAACACCACAGCTCAAAAGCATCAATTCTGCGGTGCTCAGCTTTCTTTATGGTGCGGCTCTCACGTCCATACGTGACCACCTTCCATAGAGACAAACAATTAGCTAGGGCATTTCTCTGTTCTACCGCCAGAGGCCTACGTCAGTACAGCTCTCCTGGATTTCTTTCCACCTTTATAAAGTCTCCCTCAGCTTCCCTCTTTCCCACCGTGGGGGTAGGGGGGAGCACTCTGCCATCCGGGGGTGGTCACTTTGTAACCAAAAGTGGGGTCTGGCTGCTGGCTGCTCAACAGTCCATAAAGAGGTCTGGTTGGAGGAGCAGAAAGCTTGCTGTGTTTCAGATGCTGGGCCGGCAGCTCTGGGGGAGGCGGCCTCCTCTCACCCCTCCCGCCTCACCCGCGCAACAGTCTGGGGGCAGGAGCTTTCGCAGGCTGAGGGAGGGGCTGCAGGCAGAAACAGCACCGGCAGCTCTGACAGGCATCTTCAGAGTGGTCCTCGGTGGTCTGACGAGTGTCGTCCTGATCGTTTCAGGTACAGTTGGTCTTCAGTTCCAGGGTCGGTTTGTTCCCATTTCTTGAGGCCGGTTCTCAGGATGCTGGCAGCTTATGTCACTGCCGTGGTCTGGTCGTCGTGGAGTTAACCTCTCCCACCTGGCAGGGGTTTCAGCATCTAAAAGAGCTCACAGGACACAGCCCAGAGCATTGGGTCCAGCCCTGGAGAAGGAACTCAGGCCTTGGCTTTGCTCAGTGACTCAGGGCTATTGTTTCGTCCCGTTGGACGGCTTTCTTCTGTTTTGACATTTTTCTCACTTCTCTGATTAAACTTTTTCCACAGACAAAAGACAGATGTAGGACATGGGGGTTATGGACCAAAGGATTGCACTCTATTTCAACATTATTATTATTTTTTTTTCTGTTTCCTTTTATGTATGGGATCACATTCATGGATAATAGATACCACACCCATCTGCTGTCTCTAAGCTTCAGGAATATTTCTGAGTGATCTCTTCAACAAAGAATTCAACTTATAATTAGCACTATCCCAGTGACTCAGTGGTAAAGAGTCGCCTGCAGTGCGGGAGACACAAGAGATACCCATCCGACCCCTGGGTGGGGGAGAGCTCCTGGGCTATGAAATGGCAACACACTCCAGAATTCTTGTCTGGAGAATCCCATGGACAGAGGAGCCTGGTGGGCTACCATTCAAAGAGTCGCAAAGAGTCGGACCTGCCTGAAGTGACCGAGCAGCCACAGAGTTAATAATACTCAATGAATTGAATAATTTATCCCATTCTTAACAGTAGTAGAAAACCTGTTGATCGCTGGGTATTTTGCGAGAGGCCCATGTTATTTGCTTGGTGGTTGTTGATGAAGTGTAGTTGATTGACAATGTTGTGCTGATTTCTGCTCTACAGCAAAGGGGTTCAGTTACACATGTGTGACCTCTTTTTAATTCTTTCCATTGTGGCTTATCTCAGGATATTGACCATAGTTCCCTGTGCTATGGTGGGACTCTGTCTATCCACCTTACACATAGTCCGTGGCACCAGCCAATCCCAAGCTCCCACACCATCCCTCCCCCAGGCTCCCTCCCCTGGGTTCTCTATGTCTGTGAGTCTATTCCTGTTCCATAAGCCATATTTCAGCTTCCACATATAAGCGATATCATATGGCATTTGTCTTTCTCTCTCTGACTTCATTCAGCATGAGAACCTTTAGGTCTATCCATGTTCCTGCAAATGGCATTATTCTGTTACTTTTTATGGCTGAGTAGTAGTCTTTCATAATTTCTCTTTTATCTGAAGTGTTGGTGATTTACAGTATTGCTAATTTCTCCTGTAAAGCAAAGTGATTCAGTTATACATAGATAAACATTCTTTAGTATTTTCACATGGACTCCATTTTAAAAAACAACCTTTTCAAGAGTGAACAATCTTGGTTTTGTTACCACCACGTACACTTTGCAGGAACTCTAGGATGACGGCAGCCTCTCCTCCTGAGAGTGAGCTGATCGGTGTGTTGTCTGATGCTCTCAGCTCTGCAGAATCGCAGGCAGCCCGACCTGAGGGGCCCCGAGTCCCAGAGCCTCGCGTGGCCGCAGCTCCGGGGCTGCTCTGGTATGGCTCCTCCTGGTGCAGAGAGATGGGCACGCCCGGGGAGCGGGGGCAGGCCGTGTCTGAGCCCCACCCCGAATGTGCCGCCCACGCCCTCTCAGATCAGGGGACCCTCAGTAAACCCATGTTTGAAACGTGCTTTCCAAAATACTGGCTCTCACAGTCCTCCAGGACGCAGGCGTCCAACACGGGGCCCAGGGTGGAGCCAACGGCAGGTAAGGGACTGTCCCCACCAGACACTTCCGGCGCCCACTGGGAAGAGGGCCACACCCACACCCCAGGGGCACTGTCGGGGGGGCCTCACCCCAAGGGGATGGGGCAAGGGGGACCCCATGGAGAAGCCTGGGGGCCGGACGCCGGGATCACATGGAGGGGGCTTCCCCCGCCCCCAGGAGGCCACAGTGGGGGAGGTTGCCCCTGGACCCCCACCCTGCCCCCACTGTCCCCAGCAGCCCCCCCTGCTGACTCGCCCTCCCAGTCAGTGAACCTTAACCTTCATCCGGAAGTTGAGTATTTGCTTGTGTAAACATCTGGTGATGCCTGTCCACTGAATCGAAGCCTGCAGACCCCAGCCAACTCCCGATGCCTTTGAAAGAGACAGAGGAACGCACAGGAGCCGGTGAACGCCACCCAGCCCGTCTTTCCCAGGCAGCGGGTGCAAGACAGACGGTGTCGAGATGCTGACGGATGGCGGGTGACAGGCCCCGCGTACTCCTGAGACATTAATCCCAAGCTCCCACACCATCCCTCCCCCAGGCTCCCTCCCCTGGGTTCTCTATGTCTGTGAGTCTATTCCTGTTCCATAAGCCATATTTCAGCTTCCACATATAAGCGATATCATATGGCATTTGTCTTTCTCTCTCTGACTTCATTCAGCATGAGAACCTTTAGGTCTATCCATGTTCCTGCAAATGGCATTATTCTGTTACTTTTTATGGCTGAGTAGTAGTCTTTCATAATTTCTCTTTTATCTGAAGTGTTGGTGATTTACAATATTGCTAATTTCTCCTGTAAAGCAAAGTGATTCAGTTATACATAGATAAACATTCTTTAGTATTTTCACATGGACTCCATTTTAAAAAACAACCTTTTCAAGAGTGAACAATCTTGGTTTTGTTACCACCACGTACACTTTGCAGGAACTCTAGGATGACGGCAGCCTCTCCTCCTGAGAGTGAGCTGATCGGTGTGTTGTCTGATGCTCTCAGCTCTGCAGAATCGCAGGCAGCCCGACCTGAGGGGCCCCGAGTCCCAGAGCCTCGCGTGGCCGCAGCTCCGGGGCTGCTCTGGTATGGCTCCTCCTGGTGCAGAGAGATGGGCACGCCCGGGGAGCGGGGGCAGGCCGTGTCTGAGCCCCACCCCGAATGTGCCGCCCACGCCCTCTCAGATCAGGGGACCCTCAGTAAACCCATGTTTGAAACGTGCTTTCCAAAATACTGGCTCTCACAGTCCTCCAGGACGCAGGCGTCCAACACGGGGCCCAGGGTGGAGCCAACGGCAGGTAAGGGACTGTCCCCACCAGACACTTCCGGCGCCCACTGGGAAGAGGGCCACACCCACACCCCAGGGGCACTGTCGGGGGGGCCTCACCCCAAGGGGATGGGGCAAGGGGGACCCCATGGAGAAGCCTGGGGGCCGGACGCCGGGATCACATGGAGGGGGTTTCCCCCCCCCCCAGGAGGCCACAGTGGGGGAAGTTGCCCCTGGACCCCCACCCTGCCCCCACTGTTCCCAGCAGCCCCCCCTGCTGACTCGCCCTCCCAGTCAGTGAACCTTAACCTTCATCCGGAAGTTGAGTATTTGCTTGTGTAAACATGTGGTGATGCCTGTCCACTGAATCGAGGCCTGCAGACCCCAACCAGCTCCTGATGCCTTTGAAAGAGACAGAGGAATGCACAGGAGCCGGTGAACGCCACCCAGCCCGTCTTTCCCAAGCAGCGGGTGCAAGACAGACGGTGTCGAGATGCTGACGGATGGCGGGTGACAGGCCCCGCGTACTCCTGAGACACGCGGTCAGCTTGACTCGTCTTGCTTACGGGCTGTTTCTCCACAGCATGGAGCAGGCAGGCGCACTTCTGCTCCAAAATTAGATTGTGCAGGCAAGGCAGGAATCTGAGCCTCGTGCACAATTAGGGGAGTGTTGCAGTCCTCTGGGGAACGTAATGGTGTGTGTGTGTGTGTGTGTGTGTGTGTGTGTGTGTGAGAGAGAGAGAGAGATAGAGAAATCAAGAGGCAAAGACACCATGCCTGATTTTTAAGGGTTGCACAACTTCAACTATTATTTGTGCCAAGGACACTCAGTTTTTAAAACAGGAGAAGGATTTACTAGAGAGGGCAAGAGGTGGGACCTGCCTGGGTAAGCTGAGGGTGCCTGGCCGGTGTCCTGTGGATCTCAGGTCAGGAAAAAGCCGACAGTTTACTCATTAGAAGAGAGCAAATTCAAGTGATGTTTGCATAAGCTGCGGCTCTAGACTTCAGCTCCCTTTCAGATTTTTGTTTATTCTTGAAAATGTAAACTTCATGGGTGAGGGATGGTATATGAGTAGAGAGAGAAAGACAGACAGACAGAAACAGAGAGAAAGAGACGCAGAGAGACACCCGAGAGGTAGGCATCTTAAGTTGCTTCAATCGTGTCCAACTCTTTGGGGCCCTGTGTATGGACCATAGCCTGCCAGGCCCCTCTGTCTATGGGGTTCTCCGGGCAAGAATGCTGGAGTGGGCTGCCATGCCCCCTCTGGGATCTTCCTGACCCAGGGGTCAAACTTGTGTTTCCTGTCTTGCAGGTGAGGTTTTTTTAACCGCTAGTGCTGCCTGGGAAGGCTGCAGAGAGGTGCATCAGATCAAAAAGCCTCAGCTTTCGGGAAGGAAACCGGCGGGTCCAGGAGAGAAAAGGCTGCCGTCCCTCTCGGTCCCCGTGTGCAGAGCCGGGGCAGAGCACAGGGTCTGTGTGAGCGCATCCTGGCCCCCCAGCACCCCAGAAGGACAGCAGAGTGCAGCCCCGCTGGCTGGAGGGCTGGGACCAGCACCGTCCGCGCCGCTCTGCCAGGCGCTGGCCTGGATGCTACAGCGCGTCCGTGGGTTTCTGCAAACCCGGAAGCCCTCTTTTGTGAACTTGCCGTAGAGCGTTTTCAGGAGGATGCTGGCACCCGCTCTGCTGAAACCAGGCCGGACTTGGCGGCTCCTGTCTGCGGGGGAAGTTGGGCGCCGCAGGCGCGGTTTCACGGGGCTGCGTTCACATGTTTCCACAGGTCCCGGGGACATTTATCAGGGCCGACGACGATGGGCCACGGGGACGGGCCACCCTGTCATCTTTTCCTCCTTGACCTATGTTTGCTGGAAGGCCGGCCGCTGGCCCTGGGGACAGCTCCAAGGGCCTGTGGTGAGGGGGAAGCGTCTGGAAAAGCCGAAGCTCAGGGGCGTCTCGGCTGGCCCCCCGGGACCTGGCCCAGAGCAGAGTCCTCAGCACAGCCCCTGCCGGGGGTTAATCCAGGCGACTCACAGGTCTCTGGCTTCTCACCTGTAAAGCGGAGATGAAGCTCACAACCCTTCTTCAGGGTTGCTGGCATCAGGGCAAGTGCACGGATCAGTTCAGTTCAGTTGCTCCGTCGTGTCCGACTCTGCGACCCCAGGGATTGCAGCACGCCAGGCCTCCCTGTCCATCACCAACTCCTGGAGTTGACCCAAACTCATATCCATCAAGTCAGTGATGCCATCCAGCTGTCTCACCCTCCGTCGCCCCCTTCTCGTCCCGCCTTCAATCTTTGGCAGTACCAGGGTCTTCTCCAATGAGTCAGTTCTTGGAGAGGGCACCAGCTACACGCGGGCGGCCACTGCCTCTCCCATCAACGGCACGTCCTTAGACAAAACGTTTGGAACATCCACGCTCCCCTGTGTGCCACGTGAAGAACACGGTGTCAGCCCGGAGAGCCCTGAGGGGCGGTGTTTAAATCAGATACTGCAGGGGATAAGGCAGGGGCTGCTCACTCTCAGCTGGTCCCACGGCGTTGTGCGTCCTCTCCAGCACATCTTGGCACCTCCAGCCCCAAGATTCCCGCTCCGTGAAAGTTCTGTGAGATCCCTCAGTTTCTCTGTCAAAATACCTAACTTCCAACTCTTGAACTTCACCCAGGTCACTGGAATGAACTGAGGTTCAGGCATTAGCCATAAAAGACCTATGTGGGTTTTTAGCCTGTGCCATGTGCTAAGTCGCTTCAGGCATGTATCCAAGTCTTTTCGACCCCGTGGACAGTAGCCCACCAGGCTCCTCCATCCATGGGATTCTCCAGGCAAGAATACTGGAGTGGGTTGCCATTGCCACATAAAAGACCTATGTGGGTTTTTAGCCTGTGCCATGTGCTAAGTCGCTTCAGGCATGTATCCAAGTCTTTTCGACCCCGTGGACAGTAGCCCACCAGGCTCCTCCATCCATGGGATTCTCCAGGCAAGAATACTGGGGTGGGTTGCCATTGCCTTCTCCGGGGGGTCTTCCTGACCCGGGGATCAAACCCGGGGCTCTTGCCATGCCTCCAGCATCGCAGGTGGCTTCTTTAGCATCTGAGCCACCAGAAAAGCCGGAAGAGCCTTGTGCCCAGCCGCAGGGTGCGTGTCCTGGGGCTCGCGAGCTGGGAGTGGGGCCTGGGAGGCGAGAATTCCACCGGAGCCTGCGCAGAAGCTGCAGACTCAGTTCACACGCACGCTGTTACCTGCGGTTTTTAATTTGGGTCTATAACACAGGCGTAATGTATTGATAAGCAGAGTTGTCAGCTTAACTGCTGCATCCATCGGGGTTGATATATGACATCGGGGTTTGTTCAAAGAGAACGTGACTTTCAAGCAGTGATTTACACTCTAAGCAGAGAGAACTGATATTGAGAAGAGGAAACAAGAGACGCACCAAGCCAGGGGCTCGAGAGACACCGAGCCTTGTGCTTCCAGCTGCTGTGGAGGGAAGGCGCGTGCCAGTGGGGCGCAGTGCCCACGGCCCACGGCCTCTGCCCCCCTGGCTGCCTCCCAGCCTTCTCTTTGGTGTCCCTGCGGGCAGTCCTCACCTCTCTGCCCCCGCAACGTCCAGGCCCTGGGTTCCTGTCCCTGAGGCCTTCCCGGTGCCAAGCCATCCCACACCAACCTCCAAAATACCCATTGCTATGTCTGGGGCAGTGAAAAGGCTGATGTCCTTCCACAGACATGCAGGGCAGCCCCCGTGAAATGGACACCGGCCAGGCGCTGGGCGCAGGATGACTCAGCTCTGTGCTGGAGGACAGAGACCAGAGACCACAAAGATCGGTGTGTTCTTGATACACACGCCCAGGGCTGCACAGTGACAGGCCAGTGGGAAGCGCCTAAGAAACCTGAGTCCCTAGAGGTTCACGGTGGATTCTAAGGGGCTTGTTGATAACACATCTGGATTCATAATGGGACTGTCCCACCACAATGAAATCCAATGAGAAATTACTGAAGACTGAAGCTCCATCTCCTGCCTGTAATTCCTGTTGAATGGAACATTAAGGACACTGGAAGCACCCAAGTCCATTACCGAGGGCCCAGGACCCCAGCGTGGCCCAATGTGAGAGCAGCTGGTGGAGGTGACGACAGGCGCCAGGAACCCAGACCTCAGGCAAAGCCTCATGACCAGACCTACCGCTTCAGTTCCACACTGTTGTTCCTCTCCTATCTGCTGCTAAGCTGCTAAGTCGCTTCAGTCGTGTCTGACTCTGTGCAACCCCACAGACGGCAGCCCCCCAGGCTCCCCCGTCCCTGGGATTCTCTAGGCAAGAACACTGGAGTGGGTTGCCATTTCCTTCTCCAACGCATGAAAGTGAAAAGTGAAAGGGAAGTCACTCAGTCGTGTCCGACTCAGCGACCCCATGGACTGCAGCCTTCCAGGCTCCTCCGTCCATGGGATTTTCCAGGCAAAAGTACTGGAGTGGGGGGCCATTGCCTTCTCCACTCCTATCTGCAAACACCTAAATCCACACATACTCCCCTTGTCGATTTGGAGTCAAGGCCAACCCCGCGAGGCTCCCTGCCCATCAAGTCCCCAGATCTCGGCGCTGGCCGGAACTGGGACAGGCAGCCTTGTAGGTCAAATCGTCTGCAGAAAAGAGCTCAGGGCTGAGCTCTGAACAGTAGCCCCCCTTCTTCCTGCTGAGCGTGGTGAAAGGTGGCCTGTGTGCCCACCGGGCTGAGGCCGCCCCCACCCTGGGCACCACTACCTGTCACACACAGACACCGCGCTGCCTCTGACGGACACCCGAGGGCCTCCTGACCCCGCGGTGGCTGCGCTAAGCCGCCGTCTCCATGGCCCCACACAGCTTCGTTTGCCGGACGTCAGCGGTCTCTGGAAATGCCTGGCTCTTTGGCGAGCGTGTGGGTCATCACGTCCGCGCTCCACCCTGGAGGAAGTCCACAGGCGCTCCAGGCCCAGCCCTGCGCTGCAGGACTCCACCCCTGCTGCCTCCTTAGGGTCCACTGCGGCTTGTTTTCTTCTCACTTTCTCACCTCCGTCCTGCGCCTGGGTCCCGTCAGACCAACTGACCCCCGATCTCTATAGGTGAATTCAAGGCTCTCCTGGCTCAGAACCATTGGGTTAATGTATGAAGTCACTTAATACACAATGTAAAAGCCCCAAATGTGGGTGACTGTCAACAAATCCATGCTGAAGTCAGGTGACCGTTTTGAAATAGCAGCATTTACTTCTGAGAAGAGAATGTGAACTGGGGGCAGCTTCTCACTGGAGAAATGTGAGATGGAGGGTTTGGAGAGGGATCCTTTGGAGGAAAGAATTGTTGGGGTATCTCTGTATGAAGCTCAACTTGAATCAAGACCCCGGGAGTCATATCAATAACCTCAGATATACAGAGGACACCATTCTAAAGGCAGAAAGCAAAGAGCAACTAAAGAGCCTCTTGATGAAGGTGAAAGAGGAGAGTGGAAAAGCTGGTTTAAACTTCACGATTCAAAAACGAAGATCATGGCATCTAGTCCCATCCCTTCACGGCAAATAAAAGGGGGGAAATGGAAACAGTGACAGACTTTATTTTCCTGGGCTCCAAAATCACTGCAGATGGTGACTGCAGCCATGAAATTAAAAGGTGCTTGATTAGTTGGTAAAGAATCCGCCTTCAATGTAGGAGACGCAGGTTCAATCCCTGGATTGGGAAGATCCCCTGGAGAAGGGAATAGCAACCCACTCCAGTATTCTTGCCCAGAGAACTCCCTGGGCAGAGGAGTCTGGTGGGCTACAGTCCATGGGAAAGAGTCAGGCATGAGTGAACAACTAACACTTGCTCCTTGGAAGAACAGCTATGGAAAACCTAGACAGTGTATTAAAAAGCAGAGATATCACTTTGACAACAAAGGTCTGTATACTCAAAGCTATGGTTTTTCCAGTAGTTATACAAAGACGTGAGCATTGAACCGTAAAGAAGGCTGAGCACTGAAGAGCTGACGCTCTTGAACTATGCTGTTGCAGAAGACTCTTGAGAGTCTTTTGGATAGTAAAGAGATCAAACTTATCTATCCTAAAGGAAATAAGTCCTGAATATTCATTAGAAGGACTGATGCTGAAGCTGAAGCTCCAATACTTTGGCCACCTGATGTGAAGAGTCAATTCATTGGAAAAGACCCTGATGCTGGGAAAGATTGAGGGCAGGAGGAGAAGAGGGTGGAGAGGATGAGATGGTTGGATGGGATCACCGACTCAATGGACATGAGTTTGAGCAACCTGGGAGACAGTGAAGGACAGGGAAGCCTGGCGAGCTGCAGTCCATGGGGTTGCCGAGTCAGACATGACTGAGCAACTGAACAAAAGCAACTCTGCAAAAACAAGCTCTGCCTGCTTTCTGTCTCTGGGTGATGTAATCCTGGCTTGAGCCCAAGTCCCATTACACTTCTAATTCCATCCGTGCAAGTCACTAAATTCAGCCCTGTCAATTCTGCCTCAATTCCCCTCCCACACACCTCTGTTCCAAGCCATGTATGAAGAAAGTTATCATTTGAGAAATATTTTTAATGCATTTCATCAGTATTAAGGTTGCCAGATTTAGCAAATAAAAAACAGAACACCCAGTATGGGGTATTCTTGTTTTCTGTATCTGGTTTACTACATAGTTTCTGTTGAAAATGTACTTAAATGTATACTTTGAATACAACTGCTTTCTAATTTTTGAGTCATTGTCATCAGTGGAACACAAATTATATGAAAAGCTTGATTACTACAAGGTAAGGAGTGATCCTGCTGAAAAGAAGACAAGAAAAAGATTGAATAAATATATAATTTATGAATTACACTGTCTTTATTACAAATCTGAGCCTTGCCACCCCTCAGAACGAAACACGCAGACGTGCAGACCTCTTCGATATGGTAATGATTCCTGTGCAAGCTTTGCTTTGCGCATATTTTGTGATTGTGTCAGTTGAAAATGTATTTTCCCAGGTAGAAAGCTAAGACATACTGCGTGGGGCAGTTTACAAGCCTTATTCGAAAGCGGTGAGCATTCTGAACAGGCCTCAGTTTACCCTCTTGGCCCTTCGTGGCTGTCATTCACGGCCCCTTCATTACCCTTCGGGGCCGTCACTGGGCCTCGGGCTCTGAATAGGCCAACGGGGCAGGTGGATGCTGACGCTGGGCCAGAATCACCCAGCGAGCAGCCCCGGGAGAGCCTTTGGGGCAGGAGGAGCCGGGAAGTGGGAGGCAGGCCACCTGGGGCGCCCAAAGGACCCCCAGAATCATCCTGAGCTGCTGGTGGGCACCGGCAGGCGTTGCTTCATCTGGGGTTGCCTGCCCAGCAGCTCTGCCTCCGGAGTGCAGACCTTGCCTCTTCCACAGGACCCCTGCCCAGAGCCAGAGCTGGAGCCCTACGGAGGAGGCCGCTGCGCACCCCATTCCGCTCCATCATCTAGTGTGGCACACACTCCAGATGACCATGCCATCACGGCACTCAGCACCTGCGTTGGGCATCCTGCCTGAGGCCTCCCAGGCCTCTACCACCACAGCGAGTCAGGACCACCGCGGGCCCGTCTCCCACAGACTCGCGACCAGCAGCTTTCCCTGATCACCAGGGAACAGGCCAAGAGGGCCCCGCCTGCAGCCCACTGCCCACCTGCGGCTTACCCTCCTGTCTGGCTCTGACACCTTGGCGCTGGCAGGCAGGGCCAGCAGGGGCAAGCCCCTGAGAACATCTGTGCTTCTGCTTAAAAATCTAAAGTCGGTGGAAAGTTTCCATTGTAACTTGCTTGTGCCACTCTCTCCTTGCAAGCCGCTTTACCTTCTTTCAAAGCCCAGCAGCCTTAAATCAGCCCCTACCTCTGCAAGAGGCCCCGCCCCAACAGAAGCTAAGGCCCCGGCCTTTCTCATCAGGGCTTGGGGTCCCCCAGCCCTGCCACAGACAGCCCCCCACCCCCACCCCAGGAGGCCAGGACTTTCAGGAACTCCTGTTTACATCTGGGCCCATTACCAGCTAAGGCGTTATTACTGGAAGAGCTGAGGATCACTAATCATTTTAAAACAAATTGCTTTTCCCCTGCCTGAGAGTCAGAAAGAATAAATCCAGAGCCGGCCTGGGCCTCCTGTCTAAATAAACCGGCACCCTGGACCCAATCTGCCTCCAAACAAACCAGCACCCTGGACCCGATCTGCCTCCAAACAAGCCAGCACCCTGGACCCGATCTGCCTCCAAACAAGCCAGCACCCTGGACCCGATCTGCCTCCAAATCAACCAGCACCCTGGACCCGATCTGCCTTGGGGGTCCGTTGGGCCTTAAATCCCACCACACTCCTCCCTCCCACCTAGCCCTCCCTTCCTCCAGGCCTTGGTGGGTTGGTCCAGGCCCCTTCCACCGTCTCCCCTCCTGGATGTGTATGGACCACCGCCCTGCCCCCTCCTGGAGTGGGATGTCAGGAAGCTGGGGCCAAAGCCATGTCCTGGGCACAGCTGACCCAGAACAACAGGCCCGCCCGAGGATTCCCAAAAGGCACAAAGCACCTCCCGGGCCCAACCCTCACTCGCCCCAGCCCCAGAGCCCCCCTCAGGGCCTCCTGCAGGCCCTGCCTTCCTAAGGACCCTCTCCAGCCCAGCGGGAAGCTCCGGACTCCACTCCTGTGGTCCCACCTCAGCGCTGCCAGCTCTGAGTGTCCAAGTCAGAGTCGCCAGGAGCCCCCAAAGGACCGCCCCCACCGGGTCTGGCAGGCACAAGTTCCCGAAGTGAGGGGTTGGAGGTTCAAGGGTTCAAGCACCCCTCGCCTCCCCTTGACTCTGGAGCTTGTCCTGAGGGACTGTAGCTGACGGTCACCCAGGCGACCTGGCACGCCCGAGGGTGCCCCTATCCAAGCCCCGAACTCCGCTGTGTCCCCGCGGGCTCCTCAGCACCTCCAGGCAGTCCTCCAACCGGTTCTTAAAAAGAAGCGTGTGGAGGTAAGTCTACTCGCCTGGTCGGGCCTGTAAAACCCCGACCTCTCCTGGTAAGTGCTCTGAGAAGGAATGTCTCAGGCCCCTCGCCTGTGGGAAGTGGAGCCCAGACCAAGCGGCTCGCTCTAGAGCCGTCAGGCCTCTGACTCGCCGTCCCGGGGGGTGCGGGGGAGAGGGGCCCCGCCCAGGTCACCGCCCGAGGGCCGAGCGGAGAGTGCTCCCGGCGGCCCAGCGAGGGTCATCCCGGACTGGGCTCCCGGCGCCGCGCAGCAGCGCCGTGCGCGCCGCAGTCTCGCAGAGGCAGGGCGAAGGGGGCGGACAGAGGCTGGCGGCGGCTCCTCCCTCGCGGGCGCGGGAAGGGCGCCCGAGCCTCCGCCGATCGTCCCGAGCTCCGAGGCAGGGCTTTCGGTTTGCGGCGGCCCGGGTGTGCACGCGGCGCCCCTCCTGCGCGCTCAGGGCTCCAGAGGGGCAGGGCGGGCGGCACCCAGAGCCGCCGGCGAGGGCGCCCGGAGCAGGGCTGGAGGGCGTGGGGGCGCGGAGAGGGGCCGGGAGGAGGGGAGGCTTGCCTCGGATTGGGGGCCGGCCCGGGGCCGGCGATGCCGAGCCAGGGGCGCGCGTCGTCGGGGGAGCCCGGGTTGGGGCCTCCCCTGGGATCCGGCGAGCGTCCCGCGTCCCTGCAGGCTGCTGGATGGCCCGGGCCCTGGCTGCGGTCTCCTAAGGAGGCCTCGAAGGGTGACCCAAGGCCTCTCCCCTCGAGGGGCTGGGGCCCGGAGATGGCGGGAGGCCTTAAGCAGGCCGCGCGCCCCGCACTTCCCGGTGCCCGGGCAAGTCCCCGTGCTCCCGGGACCTGCGGCTCGGCTCGCCCGCTTCGGTCCTGGTCGCTGCCTTTCGGGGCCTCCATGCGCCCAAGGAGCGCGCACGCGGTGGCGCTGCGCCGAGGCCGGCGGGGCAGAAATGGGTCTGGGGTGTCCGCTGAGGGCCGACCCCAACCCCGAAAGACCCCCACCCCGGGGCTGGAGGCAGAGGAGAAAAGACAGTTCCCTGAAGAAATGATTGTGCAGGAGCCAAACGTGGGCTCGAACCAACCCTGGGGTGACAGACGTTAAATAACTTCAGGTCGCCGGGCCGCCTCCAGCGCTCGCGCCTCCTTCGGGGCCGCCGGCGCCCACGGCCCTCCTCGCGCGCGCTCCGGGGCGGCCTCCTGGGCTGACACTGCCTCCCCGGAGGACATCCATCTGCCGCCCCCATCTTCCCCGGACACCTGCTTGTCCCCACCTGACCTGCCAGCTCACCTCCCAGCTTTTCAGGGTCGAGGACGTTGCCCCCGCCAGCGGGCCGGAGGTGCATGAGGGAGCCGGGGGAACGCGCGGCACCCTTCCCACCCCCGGGCCAGGCGGCCTCGCTATGCTGGTGCGAACAGGGCCTGAAAACGGGCGTTCTCTCGCAAGCCCACCCTTCCCCGTTAGAAGGTTAAAATGTTCGCTTTGCCCTTTCTCTTGACCTTGGAGGGAAAAAGCGGGAACTGCTGGCACCTTTATGGGCCTTAGGCCTGTGGCAGCGAGCAATCCCAGCCCCACTGACTTTGATCGGCCTTATTAGTTCCAGCTGCGCTCTATTTGTTTGTCATTTTTCCCTTTTCCTGCGCAATCATTATTTATGGCAGAGGAAAAGGAAAAAAAAATGTGCCTGAAGTAGAATGGAGGCAGAGAGGGGGTTTCTGACAAGGAGAGCATTGAATGTGTTTTCCCTAAAGGTCACCAACAGGAGGGGTTGAGCTGCAGTCCATGGGGTTGCCGAGTCAGACATGACTGAGCAACTGAACAAAAGCAACTCTGCAAAAACAAGCTCTGCCTGCTTTCTGTCTCTGGGTGATGTAATCCTGGCTTGAGCCCAAGTCCCATTACACTTCTAATTCCATCCGTGCAAGTCACTAAATTCAGCCCTGTCAATTCTGCCTCAATTCCCCTCCCACACACCTCTGTTCCAAGCCATGTATGAAGAAAGTTATCATTTGAGAAATATTTTTAATGCATTTCATCAGTATTAAGGTTGCCAGATTTAGCAAATAAAAAACAGAACACCCAGTATGGGGTATTCTTGTTTTCTGTATCTGGTTTACTACATAGTTTCTGTTGAAAATGTACTTAAATGTATACTTTGAATACAACTGCTTTCTAATTTTTGAGTCATTGTCGTCAGTGGAACACAAATTATATGAAAAGCTTGATTACTACAAGGTAAGGAGTGATCCTGCTGAAAAGAAGACAAGAAAAAGATTGAATAAATATATAATTTATGAATTACACTGTCTTTATTACAAATCTGAGCCTTGCCACCCCTCAGAACGAAACACGCAGACGTGCAGACCTCTTCGATATGGTAATGATTCCTGTGCAAGCTTTGCTTTGCGCATATTTTGTGATTGTGTCAGTTGAAAATGTATTTTCCCAGGTAGAAAGCTAAGACATACTGCGTGGGGCAGTTTACAAGCCTTATTCGAAAGCGGTGAGCATTCTGAACAGGCCTCAGTTTACCCTCTTGGCCCTTCGTGGCTGTCATTCACGGCCCCTTCATTACCCTTCGGGGCCGTCACTGGGCCTCGGGCTCTGAATAGGCCAACGGGGCAGGTGGATGCTGACGCTGGGCCAGAATCACCCAGCGAGCAGCCCCGGGAGAGCCTTTGGGGCAGGAGGAGCCGGGAAGTGGGAGGCAGGCCACCTGGGGCGCCCAAAGGACCCCCAGAATCATCCTGAGCTGCTGGTGGGCACCGGCAGGCGTTGCTTCATCTGGGGTTGCCTGCCCAGCAGCTCTGCCTCCGGAGTGCAGACTTTGCCTCTTCCACAGGACCCCTGCCCAGAGCCAGAGCTGGAGCCCTACGGAGGAGGCCGCTGCGCACCCCATTCCGCTCCATCATCTAGTGTGGCACACACTCCAGATGACCATGCCATCACGGCACTCAGCACCTGCGTTGGGCATCCTGCCTGAGGCCTCCCAGGCCTCTACCACCACAGCGAGTCAGGACCACCGCGGGCCCGTCTCCCACAGACTCGCGACCAGCAGCTTTCCCTGATCACCAGGGAACAGGACAAGAGGGCCCCGCCTGCAGCCCACTGCCCACCTGCGGCTTACCCTCCTGTCTGGCTCTGACACCTTGGCGCTGGCAGGCAGGGCCAGCAGGGGCAAGCCCCTGAGAACATCTGTGCTTCTGCTTAAAAATCTAAAGTCGGTGGAAAGTTTCCATTGTAACTTGCTTGTGCCACTCTCTCCTTGCAAGCCGCTTTACCTTCTTTCAAAGCCCAGCAGCCTTAAATCAGCCCCTACCTCTGCAAGAGGCCCCGCCCCAACAGAAGCTAAGGCCCCCGCCTTTCTCATCAGGGCTTGGGGTCCCCCAACCCTGCCACAGACAGCCCCCCACCCCCACCCCAGGAGGCCAGGACTTTCAGGAACTCCTGTTTACATCTGGGCCCATTACCAGCTAAGGCGTTATTACTGGAAGAGCTGAGGATCACTAATCATTTTAAAACAAATTGCTTTTCCCCTGCCTGAGAGTCAGAAAGAATAAATCCAGAGCCGGCCTGGGCCTCCTGTCTAAATAAACCGGCACCCTGGACCCAATCTGCCTCCAAACAAACCAGCACCCTGGACCCGATCTGCCTCCAAACAAACCAGCACCCTGGACCCGATCTGCCTCCAAACAAGCCAGCACCCTGGACCCGATCTGCCTCCAAACAAGCCAGCACCCTGGACCCGATCTGCCTCCAAACAAACCAGCACCCTGGACCCGATCTGCCTCCAAACAAGCCAGCACCCTGGACCCGATCTGCCTCCAAACAAGCCAGCACCCTGGACCCGATCTGCCTCCAAATCAACCAGCACCCTGGACCCGATCTGCCTTGGGGGTCCGTTGGGCCTTAAATCCCACCACACTCCTCCCTCCCACCTAGCCCTCCCTTCCTCCAGGCCTTGGTGGGTTGGTCCAGGCCCCTTCCACCGTCTCCCCTCCTGGATGTGTATGGACCACCGCCCTGCCCCCTCCTGGAGTGGGATGTCAGGAAACTGGGGCCAAAGCCATGTCCTGGGCACAGCTGACCCAGAACAACAGGCCCGCCCGAGGATTCCCAAAGGGCACAAAGCACCTCCCGGGCCCAACCCTCACTCGCCCCAGCCCCAGAGCCCCCCTCAGGGCCTCCTGCAGGCCCTGCCTTCCTAAGGACCCTCTCCAGCCCAGCGGGAAGCTCCGGACTCCACTCCTGTGGTCCCACCTCAGCGCTGCCAGCTCTGAGTGTCCAAGTCAGAGTCGCCAGGAGCCCCCAAAGGACCGCCCCCACCGGGTCTGGCAGGCACAAGTTCCCGAAGTGAGGGGTTGGAGGTTCAAGGGTTCAAGCACCCCTCGCCTCCCCTTGACTCTGGAGCTTGTCCTGAGGGACTGTAGCTGACGGTCACCCAGGCGACCTGGCACGCCCGAGGGTGCCCCTATCCAAGCCCCGAACTCCGCTGTGTCCCCGCGGGCTCCTCAGCACCTCCAGGCAGTCCTCCAACCGGTTCTTAAAAAGAAGCGTGTGGAGGTAAGTCTACTCGCCTGGTCGGGCCTGTAAAACCCCGACCTCTCCTGGTAAGTGCTCTGAGAAGGAATGTCTCAGGCCCCTCGCCTGTGGGAAGTCGCGCCCAGACCAAGCGGCTCGCTCTAGAGCCGTCAGGCCTCTGACTCGCCGTCCCGGGGGGTGCGGGGGAGAGGGGCCCCGCCCAGGTCACCGCCCGAGGGCCGAGCGGAGAGTGCTCCCGGCGGCCCAGCGAGGGTCATCCCGGACTGGGCTCCCGGCGCCGCGCAGCAGCGCCGTGCGCGCCGCAGTCTCGCAGAGGCAGGGCGAAGGGGGCGGACAGAGGCTGGCGGCGGCTCCTCCCTCGCGGGCGCGGGAAGGGCGCCCGAGCCTCCGCCGATCGTCCCGAGCTCCGAGGCAGGGCTTTCGGTTTGCGGCGGCCCGGGTGTGCACGCGGCGCCCCTCCCGCGCGCTCAGGGCTCCGGAGGGGCAGGGCGGGCGGCACCCAGAGCCGCCGGCGAGGGCGCCCGGAGCAGGGCTGGAGGGCGTGGGGGCGCGGAGAGGGGCCGGGAGGAGGGGAGGCTTGCCTCGGATTGGGGGCCGGCCCGGGGCCGGCGATGCCGAGCCAGGGGCGCGCGTCGTCGGGGGAGCCCGGGTTGGGGCCTCCCCTGGGATCCGGCGAGCGTCCCGCGTCCCTGCAGGCTGCTGGATGGCCCGGGCCCTGGCTGCGGTCTCCTAAGGAGGCCTCGAAGGGTGACCCAAGGCCTCTCCCCTCGAGGGGCTGGGGCCCGGAGATGGCGGGAGGCCTTAAGCAGGCCGCGCGCCCCGCACTTCCCGGTGCCCGGGCAAGTCCCCGTGCTCCCGGGACCTGCGGCTCGGCTCGCCCGCTTCGGTCCTGGTCGCTGCCTTTCGGGGCCTCCATGCGACCAAGGAGCGCGCACGCGGTGGCGCTGCGCCGAGGCCGGCGGGGCAGAAATGGGTCTGGGGTGTCCGCTGAGGGCCGACCCCAACCCCGAAAGACCCCCACCCCGGGGCTGGAGGCAGAGGAGAAAAGACAGTTCCCTGAAGAAATGATTGTGCAGGAGCCAAACGTGGGCTCGAACCAACCCTGGGGTGACAGACGTTAAATAACTTCAGGTCGCCGGGCCGCCTCCAGCGCTCGCGCCTCCTTCGGGGCCGCCGGCGCCCACGGCCCTCCTCGCGCGCGCTCCGGGGCGGCCTCCTGGGCTGACACTGCCTCCCCGGAGGACATCCATCTGCCGCCCCCATCTTCCCCGGACACCTGCTTGTCCCCACCTGACCTGCCAGCTCACCTCCCAGCTTTTCAGGGTCGAGGACGTTGCCCCCGCCAGCGGGCCGGAGGTGCATGAGGGAGCCGGGGGAACGCGCGGCACCCTTCCCACCCCCGGGCCAGGCGGCCTCGCTATGCTGGTGCGAACAGGGCCTGAAAACGGGCGTTCTCTCGCAAGCCCACCCTTCCCCGTTAGAAGGTTAAAATGTTCGCTTTGCCCTTTCTCTTGACCTTGGAGGGAAAAAGCGGGAACTGCTGGCACCTTTATGGGCCTTAGGCCTGTGGCAGCGAGCAATCCCAGCCCCACTGACTTTGATCGGCCTTATTAGTTCCAGCTGCGCTCTATTTGTTTGTCATTTTTCCCTTTTCCTGCGCAATCATTATTTATGGCAGAGGAAAAGGAAAAAAAAATGTGCCTGAAGTAGAATGGAGGCAGAGAGGGGGTTTCTGACAAGGAGAGCATTGAATGTGTTTTCCCTAAAGGTCACCAACAGGAGGGGCCTGGTCTGATCATCTCCCCTCTGAATCATTTCTCAAGAGCATTAACTTAATTATGCGATCAGAGAAATGAAAAAAAAAGTCTTTAAAATAACCAAAGGTAATTATAACCGTGTTGTTGACACTAATGGTTAATAATTGATCAGGACTTACACACAATCAGTTGCCAATTTATCTCCCCCACAAAACCCTGAGTGATGTCCTGCTACTCTGCTCCTTCCCTTGGGCACTGCCGCCGTGCTCCACCGCTGGGGCCACTGGAGGCAGCCCCACGCTTCCCACTTGCTTCTCTAAGAGCCACTGGAGGCAGCCCCACGCTTCCCACTTGCTTCTCTAAGAGCCACTGGAGGCAGCCCCACGCTTCCCACTTGCTTCTCTAAGAGCCACTGGAGGCAGCCCCACGCTTCCCACTTGCTTCTCTAAGAGCCTTCCATTTAATTTGTTTTCAGTTTCATCCAGAACAGACTAACATGGGGACGCCTTTTAAAAGGCCTTTCCTTATTATCTTGGAGCCACCGTTAAACAAACAAAGACCATTCTTCCTCTTTCCTTGGGATTGCAAAAGAACGGTCCCGTGTTTCCGAAGCCATCCTATTTGCATTAGATTACCAAGAGAGTCCTCCTTCCTAACCTCTTCCGTTTTTATCTTTCTTAGAAAAGCGTGAACACGCTGCCCTCAGCAGAGGAGACAGAAACCTGTCCTCTGCCTGGAGGGTGGAGGGTGGGAGTGCCAGCTAAGACAACGCCCCTCTGTTTGCAGGAGACGCAGGTGAAAGAGCAGAGCGGGGCGTGCAGAAGGGGGTATATTTGCTCCCCAAACCCGGGGTGGGAGTGCTTTCTCTTTCACTTACCAAGGCCTGACGTCCAAGTGCACAGCATCAAACACCAGCTTGCTCGCCTTGCAGCCCAAGCGCAGGGGAGGGCTGGCGTGTGCTTTCATTACGGCCAATAGAAAGTAATTTCCAGCAACTGGAAAATTATATTGTCATAGATTACTTCTCCTTAGAATAAGCCTTTAAAATATCTGTAGGGATTTGTCACTTACATAAAGGTTTGCAAATACATCAAAGGGACATGTCCCCTTTGCGATTTGTAGAAATTCAAATGCTGTTAATCATAATATCCACATATCACAGACTTGTGTATTGTTCCCAAGACTGCCTCTTGAGTTAACAGTTTTTTAAGTGTTTACAATGTTTTTAAAAAGCAGTGTAAAAACACATATTTAAAACGTCTATTTATGTCCTTAATTTGGGGGTTAAAATGAATGCTTTCCTTGGGATTGTCAATGCACTGGGGAACTAAAGGAAAATTGTATGGTGGTGATCATTGGAGACAGTTACTTGGAGGAACTTTATAATAATCCAGTGTATTATTTACACTTGAAAGAGATGCTCTGACTTCACAGATAAATGGCTTTGGATGATTTTGGCAAACGGTTGTTTACTTCGACTTGAGCAGAGAAAGTTTAGGGCATATTTTCTATCCCTTTTAAGAAACAAAAGATCGAATTGACTCTTAGCCTCTTTGATAGGATCTCTCGATGCGGTGTGAGATGACCGCAAAACGAGCAGCGGCGCGCACGGGCCAGGCCCGCAGGTGTCGGCTGAACACGCGCGGGGCGGGCCTCGCGGGGACCGGCCGCTCGCCGCCTCCTGCACCAGCTCGGCGGCGGCGGCGGCGCGGGCCGCGCAGAGCCCCGGTCCTTTCCTCTCCGCCGGCCCCGCCGCCTGGCCGCAGACAAAGGTGGATGAAGTTCTTTTCAAGTTTCAAAGGCAGTTGCGCAGCAGCTTTGCAGAAACAATAACTCTTTTATTGGGAACAAATGTTGACATTTGACGGGCGCGGGAGGCAGCGGCCGCCGGGCCAGCGCCCCGCTTGCTCTCGGCCCGGTCTCCGGGGCCCACCTGAGATTAAAGCGCGAATTCCGTTAAGTCGGCTCTAACGCGCCCCGGGCGGCGCAGGGCAGAGGCCGGCGGGCCGGGCCGCCCGGGTCCGTCCTGCGGCCCCGCGGCCCCGCGCTCGCCGCCGCCCGCCTCCCTCTCCCCGGCCTCCGCTAACATCTGCGAAAGTCTCCGTGGGCCGGGACGTAATGTTTGATTAGCTGAATTTTAAAGCAGAAGAGAGAAATCAGACACAGTAACCCTCTTCCCTGAGAAGAGCCTCTCTGTTTCTCCCTCATGTTCCCTAAAGACCTGCAACGGAGGAACCATAAAACGCATTCTACATTTCCTTTAAAAAGATCCCTCTAAACACCTGCGGGTTTTCTGTACTTAGCATACATTTTTAAAAAATCAAGTTTTCCCGAAAGAAATTCAGGTCAGGTGGCAGGGTGGTTAAGTTATGGAAATCTTTGATAATTTGTTGGGCATATAAACATCAAAGAGGATTCGTTAGTCTGGGCTAATCTCCTGAGCTGCTCCGAGTTTGCACCAATTGAAAGGTGCAGATTGTCCCTGAGAAGGAGGTCTGGGTGTGTGTGTGTGTGTGTGTGTGTGTGTG
>SJYT01033696.1:384721-408765 GCA_006410635.1 Cephalophus harveyi
ACACACCCCACCCCCCACCCCCAGGGCTTGATCTCTGCCAGGGGCAGAAAAGAACACAGCGAATTATTACAAAAACATCCCCAGTTTGGAGCAGGGAGCGTAAGCTCCGATACCCTCGATTTTGACATCAATTAAGTGTGTAACCAGACGCGTGCACGTGGCTTTGGGGGGTCTCGCGTCGCCCACGGTGCTTCTCCAGAAAGGGCTGCCGCTCTCGCGCTTCCCGCAGCTCAGCGCAGCTGATCCGGAAGACTGTCTCTGCTCAGTGCCTTTTTTTCCCTCCCAGCAATTACACTCCTCCACTGAAATCTAAATTTTCCATACTGCTGCCTGCTACTAATAAAAGCCGTCTACCTTGCACTATTAAACAGTCGAATCGTACTACATGCCGTTTTTATTGGTGGTGACTGTAGCAAATTAAAATGCCTACGCAGAGACATTAACATTTACGCTCTGCATTGTTACCGGGATATATAAACTCCGTTTCTCTTTCAAGCACGTTGATTTTATAAAATCACTTTCCCCTTTCTTAAAGTTGGTTCGGTCTTCTTTTCTAAAAACTCAGTCGAAAGAACAGGCTGCAAGTGTGGAGGCGCGATGGCTGGGCGCGCGGCGCCTGCGAGGGTGGCCTGGAATCCTGCAACTGCATCTCGGGTCACCGCGGGGAGCTCCCGGGCCCCACGGCCGCCGCTTTCGTGGAGCAGGAGCTGGGTGCTCCGCTCACGGGCGAGGAGCCCGTTCAGGCGTGTGGAGCGCCGGGGTCTGGACGGACACTGGGCCTCTGTCACTTTCGGTTGCCCTCCTCACTGGGATGGAAAAGAAAGGGCCGGCGCGCAGGCCAACCGGGTGCGTGCCCTGAAAGCGATGGATGCGAGCAGTTCGGTTTCGGGGTTCACGGTGGATTCCACCTCCACCCCACACACACGCGCACTTTGCCCCAGGTGTGCATTCAAAAAAAAGGAGGGGTCGGTTAACTCCGTCACATTTCTGTTTCTTGTCCCCACAGTGGCCGACGCTTTTGGAACCAGTTGGCGTGGACACGCGTGTTTCCGGGAACCGCGGTTTCCTGGAGGCCGAGCTCTGGGAAACGGCGGCCTGGGGCTCGAGGTCCTCCTCGGAAAGCAGCGGCGGCGCAGACCGAGGCGCCCTCCACTCCTTGCCCGGGGCTCCCGGGAGGCGGGCAGGCCCAGCGGCGACGCGGCCCGAAGTCGTGCGCGCGGGCGGCGAGGGGGCGCTGTGGCCCGCGGATGCCGCCTCGTCCCTGCCGCGGTGGGCCTGGCGCCGGCCCCGGCCACCGAGGGCGCCCCGGCCGGGCCTCCCCAACGTCGATTGCATTCGGGGCAAGCGGACAGGAACACTGGAGCGTTTGAATAAAGCCTAGCCGAACCGGCTTCTCTCTCTCCCCGCCTTTTGCCCTGTCTTGGGAGTTTGTAAGAATTGGGTGGGCAAAGAGGTACCATCTTGGAGCGTGTAGATATTCCGGGGGGAGGGGGTCAATTAAGATTTTAAAAGACACATTTTAAGTGGTTCTTTCTCGTGAAGTTCCGTGTCAAGTGGAAGTGGCTTCCATGTATAAGGCACCTATCCCCTCTGATGTCGCTTTTCCTGGGGGACTGCGAAGCGAGTGGCATCAGAAACTGGCCCGAAGAGCCGCGAGCCCGGGTCTGCGTTTTCTTTTTTGGGAAACGAACACTTCGCTGTAAATTGCACAGAGTTTAAGTCAAATGAAACGTGAATGCCTTCCAAGCGGGATCGAGCCCGCTCGCGGGTCTCTGGACACTGGCCTTTCGAGGCTCTGACAGGGTCTTCTGATGCGGCCACGTGTGTCTGCAAAACACCGCGGGAGGCGAGGCCCAGGGGGTCCCCGCCGCTCCAGTCAGGGAAGCCGGAGCGCGGACGCAGCCCGTGGGTTTCCACCGGCACGAAGGACTCGGGCCCCGCGGGCAGTTCCGCGGGAGGGGTCCCTGAACCGGGGCGCGCTCTTCTGCACGTTCTGGGCTCAGTCCGCGACCCGGTTCTAGCACCACAGCCCAGCCCCTGAGGTCGGAGGACTGGAAGTCTGCGGGCCGCTAACGTGTCCCTCCTGGTTTCGTGCAGCGGCCGCACACGGCCCATCCTCTCCGCGAACGCCCCGCCTCCGACCCGCTTCCTGAAGTTTATCCCGCGCCGCGGCCCAGGAATCCTTCGCCCCTTCGCCCCTTCGCCCCTTCTCCGCATCCCGTGCTCCTATCGCTCCGGCTCTTCCCTGCCCCCCGCGAACCCCGACCCGCAGCCCCTTTGGGCGAGCCGTGCGCGCGTCCCCGGGCCCAGGTCCCCGCCGGCGTCCGCGTCCCCGGCCCGGAGCGCCGAGCGGGGGTGCGCGGAGGGGTGGCGGTGCGCGGGCGGCGGTGCGGCCGCCGCGGACGGGATGAAGGATCCCAGTGACCCGAGACCCTCTTCCGCAGCCGCCAAGACACGACTGCCCTCGTTCAGCGGTCGGCGATCGTTTGGAAGGACACTCTGGGCGAGCGCTCTGCCCTCCGCGTTCACGGCCGCGCGGCCCGGCGCCCCGACCCGCACACACGTGCGCGCGCACAGTCGCGCTGCCCGGGGAGGTTCGCGCGCCGCGGGAACGGCTCTAGGCAAGTGGAAACAGATGAGAGGTGTCTCTTTTTCTTTTTCTTTTAAATGTTTCTGCGAGACAGCCTTGGAAGAACTTAGCTCATACACACCCATCCCTCGCCCCCCACCCCCACCGACGCTCAGACCGTCTTCAGCCTCTCCATTTCTCGCTTCGCTTTCCCCGTTTTCCACGCCGGAGCGCAGCTCGGCACGTGCACGCGGGTGTGAGCGCGCCTAGGGGCTACAGAGACCCGGCCAGAGCGGGTAGGATCCTCGCTCGCAAGAAAACCAGCGGAGGAGAAGGAACTGTGTTTCGCCCATTACTTTTATTAGACGAGAGAGGCTATAGAGGGCGTTTTCCCAGGCCACGTTTCATAGCCGCCTGCTGACTCTTCACCCAAAGGGCTCGTCCAGACCGCGATTCCGCCGCGCGTGGTCAGGCGCACACTGACGCAGCTGGGTGGGAGAGCCGCGGGTAAGGAAGGCCTTTTTTTTTGTTGGTGTTGTTAATACTGGCGGAAATGCAGAAAGGAAGGTTTGATAAATTTGATTGCATTAAAAGTAAAAAAACTTTAGTTGAACAGAAATTGCTGGCACTGACCTGGGGAAAAAGGTTTGCAGCGCCCGTAAATGGCAAAGACTGCCCTGCAGAACCAGGAAGGGCGCCCAAGGTCAGCAGGTGAAGCCACCCGCCAGAGAGATGGGCCAAGGAGGCCGGCAGAGTCTCTGCACAGAGGACAGAGGCCCACGTTCGTTCTTGACGGGGACACCGTACCGTACCGTGTGTCAGATGCCACGGTGTGACCCCAGACAAGGCCCTGGGTGTGCGGAGACCGGCGCGGGCTCCCTGCCGTGCTAGCTGAAACTGCTACAAAGGAATCTGGGAGACATTTGGCCGCATCTGAAAGAGCAGGAGCTGCCCACCCCTCTGACCCCAGATCCCTGCCTCATTGTCCGCAGCTGAGAAAATGCCAGGCTGGGGGCACTGAGCCCTGGCACTGCCCTTGCAGCGTTGTCTGCAAAGTGCAGGGCTGGAAGCGTCCTAAATGGCAGTCGGAGGAGGCCTGGCTGCAGAGCCCAGCCCGGGGCATGTCCCCCGGAACAGAGTGTTCCCCAGGGATGATGGGAACCACCCCTGGAGCCAGTCCTGGGGGTATATAAGGTTGAGCTGGGGAAAATAATGATACTTTCAGAAAAGGATCCCGACAGCTTGCTGCTGCTGCTGGAACTGACAAAAAGAAAACAAGCCAGCGGTATGCCTGCTGTTTACAGGTTGGGGTGGCAGTGTCGCTATGGGGCCTCCCCCCTTGGCTGCAGGCCCACTGGGTGTTTGAAGAGAGGCTGGGGGCCCATGCTGGTGGTCATGCTTTGTTTCTGAAAAATCTATCTGCTGCAAATGTCACCAGAGATTGTTAACTTGAAATGATGGCTACATGGATTCTATCACTCTCTGCATTTCTAGCATGTGAAATATTTAACACTTTGAAAATTAAAACAAGAATGTGTGTTATCATTTAAAAGAAGTGTCATAGCACAGAAGTATAGGGAACTAATTGAGGAGTGCTTTCTTTAAAAAAAAAATTAGTTTCTCAAAAATGTACATTTTTGTCTCTTTCTTCCTGGCTTCACCTCCCCCCACCCTCACCCATCCCATCCTTCAGAACATAATGATACAGTCTTAGATTTGCGGTGTTGACCTCTGAACGGACTGCCCTGGTGTGTGTCATTGGGCGTCATCCAGAACGTGGCAGAGAGAGACAGGCTTCCTGGGCAGGACCCTGCCCACAGGACCTCAGGCTCCTCACCTGGGCGCATCAGGTGAGCAGCTCACCTGTGGCCACTGGCTCTTCTCGGGGGCTGGCCGCTCTCGTCTCTGGGGAGGCACTTTTGCCCTGGAGAGGCCTGCATCTTTTCACCACCCACAGTAAAGGTGCCTTAGAAAATTCAAGTCAAGATTAGACAGAGGAGGGCTGCGTCCGGAGAGGGGGCAGCTTCCTGGGGAGCCCCGTGTGTCCAAAGGCTTCCCTGTGCCCACGAGGTTGAAGGCCCTTGGGACGGACTGCTGCCCGAAACTGGCTAGCTCTCTGCCGAGGCTCCTGGCCTGCTGGCCCTTCTGCCCGCGGCCACACACCTCTCCACATCAGTCCCTGCCACTTGCAAAGGTCCTGCCCACGGGGCTCCGTCACCCCCTGCCGTGGGGCTCTGTGGAGCGCTGGACACGTAATGGACTGACTGACTGAGTCAGTGAATGGCTTGCTCTTGGTTTACTCTCTTTCTTCTCAAAGGTACCCGGGATACTGAGGGACAGAAACAGAAAAATCTCGGTTGCGTACATTTCCCGCCAGCTTCCCTGCTTAGGCATCCTCTGTGCACCTGAGTGTCTTGATCTCGAGTGATCCAGGCAAACCTGATCACACCTCGGGAGCCCTGGCTCTCCAGTATGAAGCATGGTGCATTGGCACGTTGAATTTTAAGCCCCAATAGGTATGCACACGGAAAATAGCACTGCATTTTTAAAATAAATTCCTGAGTTAGCAATTGGCCCCAAACCTTGCATTCCGTGAGAAGCGCGAGCCTGCATTTTTTTGTTTTTGCATCCTGCGTGACCTGTGCCGTTCCCAGCACACAGACGTTTGTGAGAAAGGAAAGTGAACAGAAGCAAACCAGGCTGACGATACTGTTAGTGAAAAATTCAGAGTGGGACCGACCGTTTTTAAAGCTAATTAGATCCTAGCAAGGGTTTTTTTAGAAACAGACAAGTTTTTTCTGAAATTTATTTTTAGTGGCAGGAATCTTAGGATGGCTAAAACAATTCTGACAAAGAAGAATAAAGTGGGAAGAATGGGTCTACCCAATTCCAAGATATTACGTCATTGGAACGAAAGAGAAAATCCCAGAAGCAAACATGTAGACATATTCCTGACTTATTTTGACAGGATGCAAAGTAATTCAATGGAGGAAAGTCAGTCTTTTCAACAGATGGTGCTGGACCAAGCAAACGTTCCTAAGCAAGTGTGTGGGACTTCCCAGGTCTCTCAGTGGTAAAGAACCCACCTGTCAATGAAGGAGATGCTAGAGATGGGGGTTCGATCCCTGGGTCAGGAAGATTCCGTGGAGTAGGAAACGGTGATCCACTCCAGTATTCTCGCCTGGGAAATCCCAGGGACAGAAGAGCCTGATGGGCTACAGTCCGTGGAGCCACAAAGATTCGGACATAACGGAGCAGGCAAGCAAGTATGCGAATAGAGACATACAGACTCCCACCCAACCCCCACTCCTCATGCAGAAATTAACTAGACATGGGCCACAGGCTTCCGTGCCAAATCATGAAACTTAGAAAACAGAGGATAAAAATCTCAAGATCTATGACAAGGCAAAGAATGTGTAGACTAGACACCAAAAGCAGAATCCATGAATTAAAATTTTATTCTCTGAAAGAATGAAAAGAATGCAGACTGACAGAAAATATTTTCAAATTATGTGTCCAACAAAGGACTAGTATCTAGAATATATAAAGAATACTCAAAGCCGGATATCAGAACAATACAAAACTATCCAATTAGAATTTGGTCAAAAGACATTTCACCAGAGGATATACAGATAGCAAATATTCTCGTGAAAGGTGTTCAACATCATCAACCATCAACGAGATGCAAATTAAAAGCGCCGTGAAGCATCTGCACCTATCAGGATGGCTCAAATAAGAAACTAAAGTAGCAATAACATCAAAGGTGAGAATGCAAAGAAACAAGGCCATTCATGCATTGCTGGTGGGAATGTAACGTGGTAAACCCACTGTGGGAACTAGCTGGGCAGTTTCTGGTAAGCAGTGCAAGTTTGATGCGTGACACAGGGGCCCAACCCCGTGGACACCCCACCCTTCCAGGGGGGGGGAGGGAGGGAGGTGGGACGGGGGCACAGGATGGAGGGGACAAATGTATGCCTGTGACTGATTCACGATGACTGATGACACAAAGACCATCACAATACTGTAAAGTAATTATCCTCCAATTAAAATAAATCAATTAAAAGAAAAAAAAAAAAAAAAGAAGACTGGACTTGAAACTACCATGCAGGCTGGTGATTGCATTCCTGGGCATTGTTCCCAGAGAAACAGAAACTAGTGTTCACACAAACCCTGTACACGGATGTTCACAGCACCTTTATTTGTAACAGACAGAAACTGGAGTCAGCCCAGATGTCCTCCAGTGGGCGGAACGAACTCACGCCCAACCGTAGAAGCGAGTTATTGGTCCAAACAGCTCGCGTGAAATCTCCAGAGAACTGGGCTGGAGGACAAAAGCCGACGCCAAAGCTTCTTTACTGTGTGATTCTGCCAAGAGGACATGTCTGAAATTACAAAAGTTTAGAAAGGGAGAATCGGTTGATGGCTGTCAGGGACAAGGTGGGGGAGTCAGGGGGGTACGATAGAAGGGGGCGTGTTTACAAAAAGGAACAGGCAGGATCCTTAGGGGGATTGTCTGTGTCTTCAGAGACCTTTCAGGCATGTGAGCTGCAGAAGACGGGGGCCCTGCTCGGAGCACAGGCACGCAGGACGTGTGGCGAGGGGGCGCTGAGCGGCGGCATCTCTGCAGCAGCAAAGCCAGGAACACTGCCTTCTGCATCTTAGATTTTATAAGTGTTTGATGATTTTTAAGAAGTTATATACAGGGCTGCTGAGGGATAAATTGGAAGTTTGGGATCAACGAATCTAATATATATATATACACATAATAGATGCTGCTGCTGCTGCTGCTAAGTCGCTTCAGTGGTGTCCAACTCTGTGCAACCCCTGAGATGGCAGCCCACCAGGCTCTCCCGTCCCTGGGATTCTCCAGGCAAGAACACTGGAGTGGGTTGCCATTTCCTTCTCCAATGCATGAAAGTGAAAAGTGAAAGTGAAGTTGCTCAGTCATGTTCGACTCTTCTTGACCCCATGGACTGCAGCACCAGGCTCTTGCATCCATGGGATTTTCCAGGCAAGAGTACTGGAGTGGGGTGCCGTTGCCTTGGCACAGGGAACAATACCCAGTATCTTAGAATAGCCTATCATGGGAAAGAATCTGAGAAAGTGTACGTACGCTTCCTCCCAGGTGGCGTCAGTGGTAAAGAACCTGCCTATCAATGCAGGAGACATAGAGGTGCAGGTTCTCTCCCTGGGTCGGGAAGATCCCCTGGAGGAGGGCATGGCAACCCACTTCAGTATTTTTGCCTGGAGAATCCCATGGACAGAGGAGCCCGGCAGGCTACAGGCAGGGTTTGCAAAGAGCTGGCACGACTGAGGTGACTTAGCACACGCACACACACACACACACACACACACACACACATGCACATATATATACATATAACTGAGTCACCGTGCTTTACACCTGAAATCAAGACAACATTGTAAATCAACGAGACTTCAGTTTTAAAAAATCATACACAAATATGACAAATTGAGTGTATACTATAGAGATGAGAAAAACATGTTTTTATGTTATCTTTTGAAATCTCTGACTTTCATATATTTTTACATTAGTCTGATAAAAATATATATTATACATCTATGTTCTGAATTATAGATAACAAATTATATTTGACACAAGCACGCATTTGAATTCATGTTTAATGTTTCTTTATATCTTTCTTCATATATTGAAGCTCTGCATTCTTTCACCAGTCTTCGTTTATTTGATTTGTTGTGAACATGCATAAACGCTTCACAACTATAAATATCTGCATTACTACTAACAAACAATAAGTCACTGAGTACCGCTTGTGTTTTCCTTTGCAGATCATTTAATGTCTAGAAAATATCACACTTGGGATTCATAAAACAATCTGCAAATTACTCAAAAACAGTGTTTCATCTAAACACAAAGATTTGCGTCTCCGCCCTAAGTTAGTGTTAGGACTTTCCTCCGTTTTGACGGAGCTGCTCTTTGGGTTCGGTGACTGGCGTGGGTGAGAGTCCGGGAGCCTGCGCTCTGCAGCCCTGGCCCTGCTTTCCATTTCTCCTGCCCTCCAGCAGGCCCTCTCCACCCTCACTAGCTTCTACAAGTCTTCGCAGCATTTCTTTTTGCAAACGTGAGCAAATACATGCACACCTTTGTGGCCATTAGTCAATAAATCCTCTCCCTTTCTTTCTTTTTCTGAGCTTCCCTGGTGGCTCAGAGGGTAAAGCGTCTGCCTGCAATGCAGGAGACCTGCGTTCGATCCCTGGGTCAGGAAGATCCCCTGGAGAAGGAAATGGCAACCCACTCCAGTACTCTTGCCTGGAAAATCCCATGGACAGAGAAGCCTGGTAGACTACAGTCCATGGGGTCGCAAAGAGTCGGACACGACTGAGCGACTTCACTTTCACTTTCTCTCTCAGGTTACACGCATCCTTGAAAACTTGCTATGTTTTCCTGACAGTAACTCAAGATTACTATGCATTCCTTTCTGGAGATTTCCCCCAAATATACCTGATTTTCTGCAAAATACCCGAACAGTAATCCCTTCAGGGGTGCGTCGTAGCCACTCCGCCAGGCCCCAGGTGAAGGGCTTGTGTGCGTTGCAAGCTTGCGCTCCGTTCCAGCTGTGGTTGGCAGCTCTCTTCCAGGCTGTTTCTTGCTGGAGAAGACGCCGCTTCAAGCTGGCACTCAGACCTGGGACGTCTGGTCACGGTGCGGTTTTTCTTGGAACTGGGAGACTTCTGTTCCGTTTTGGACTCAGATACCAGCCTGAGTAGCTGCTCGTTTCTCCTCATCCCGACCGTGTAGACTGTTCAGAGAAGCTCGGCGTGTTGTCCAGTCTGATGTGTGGCACGTGAACCATAAATTCCCCTTTCCAGGGCACTGACCGCTCGGCGCTGGAGCTCAGTCACCTCCCAGAGGTAAAACCCGCATGCTCGCTTCAGAGCGAAGTGGCTGTTTCATTACAGCTGAAGGTGAACTTTCCAGATGACTAATGATGTTGATCACCTGTTCCTGTGCTGTAGGCCGTCCACGTGCCTTCTTTTCTGAAGTGGTACACAATTCTTGTGGTCATTTTTAAAAATGTGTTTTCTTCTTCTTATTGCGTTATAACGGTTCTTTATATATTCTGGCTACAAGTCCTTTCTCGGATATATGCTTTGCAGGCACTTTCTCCCAATCTGTACCTTGAGTTTTCAATTTCTTTTTATTCTATTAATGGAATTTTTCAACAAGCAAAACTTCCCATTTTTATAAAATTCAGTTTTCAAAAACCCTTGCTTTGATGTGTGTATGGTGTTCTTTTAAGGTGACATTTGCCTCATCCAAGGTCATGGAGATTTTCCCCTATGTGATTTCTGCACTTTCTGTGATTGTAGCTCTCACCTTTACCTATTATGATTCATTTTGGAATAATTCTGTGCATGATGTGTGGTAAGAGTCAACATTATTTTTTTCCCATCTAGTATGTAGTTATTTCATGCCAGTTATTGGAGATCATATTTTATCCAGTGAATTATCTTGGCACTTTTGCAGAAAAAAAAACAATTGCCCATTTGAGTGTGGGTGTATTTCTGGCTTCTTAACAATGTCCCTTTCAGATCTGTCTGTCCTTCGCTCAATACCGTATTGTTTTTTATCTCTTTACAGAAAATCTTAAATTATGTAGTATGTCTTTTAACTTTATTTTTCTTTCATAAAATTGTTTTGGAAATTCGAAGTCCTTTGTATTTCCATGTAAATTTTGAATTAGTCCTTCAATATCTACAATTCAATTTCTACAAATTCTACAATTCCATTGGAACTTAATTGATAATATAGATCAATTTGTGGGAAACTGGTCTTTTAAAGAATATTGACTTATTCAATCCATAAAGATAGTATACCTTTCAAGTTTTTGAAAATTGAATTTCTTTTAACAGGAGAGTAGTTACAGTGCTGTGGTGGTTTTGCCATACATCAACATGCTTTGGCCACAGGTATACATGTGTCCCCGCTTCCTGAACACTCCCACCCCTCTGCGTTGTCCCAGAGCACTGGCTCTGGGTGCCCTGCTTCATGCATGGAACTTGCACTGGTCATCTGTTTTACATACAGTAATGTACATGTTTCAATGCTGTTGTCTCAAATCATCCCACCCTTGCCTTCTTCCACTGAGTCAAAAAAATTTTTCTCAGGAATCTTTCATACTTTTAGTGTAGACATTTTGGACAAGATTTACTAAAGTTATTACTAAGCATTTTATTTACTTATTTAAGCCATTGGGAATGCCTTTCTGTGACATATTTTGACGTTGCTTATTTAGAAATAGAAGTGATTTTTGTATATTGACCACATGTTTTTCGATCTTGTTTACTTCAGTGATTTGTTATAGTGGTTTCTGTAAATTTTGAAAATTTCCTGAATAAGCAGTTATGTCTTTTGTGAATGAAGTTCTATTTCAGCCTTTCCAGTTTGCTTGCCGTCTCAGTCATTGTCTTCCTTGCTCCAGCCAGCGCCTCGGGATGATGCCGCAACAGTGTGACGGAGGCGGCCTTGTTCTGCCATGACCCTAGTTAGAAAGGTCAGCCTTTCCTCACTAAGCATGATGCTGCTGTAAGTTCTGGATACGTCCTTCAGTTAGGAGTTTCCCTCTTTTTCTAGGTTGCCCAGAGTTTGCAAACATGGAGGGGAGCTGCATTTTCTTTGAAAGTGTTTTTCTGTATCTACTGATTAAATATATCTTAAAAACTTACCCACTAAGGTGATGCCCTGCAGTAATCAGCTTTCAAAGGTCAAACCAGCCTTGCCCTGTGCCGTGTGCTAGCCGCTCAGCGGTGTCCGACTCTGCGAGCCATGGACTGTAGCCCACCAGGCTCCTCTGTCCACGGGGAGTCTCCAGGAAGGAATGCTGGAGTGCGTTGCCATGCCCTCCTCCGGGGGATCTTCCTGATCCAGGGATGGAGCCCAGGCCTCCCGCATTGCAGGTGGATTCTTTCTGCCTGAGCCGCCAGGGATCCCCAGCTTGCCTTTTGGTCTCGGTTAGGTGTTCAGTTGCCGAGTCGTCTCCGATCCCTTGTGACCCCAAGAACTGCAGCCCGCTGGCTGCCCTGTCCCTCACTGTCCCCCAGAGTCTGCTCACTCACGTCTGTTGGGCCATCCCATCCTCCGTCACCCCCTGCTGTCGCTCTTCTTGGTCGTGGTCACACGATCATTTTCCAGGCCTCCCTGTCTCATGACACACGGGAGAAGGAAACACAGCCCACGCAGCCTTGTGGGCACCCTGACCTTGGATTGCTGACCTCCAGAACAGCGCAGAAATGAATTCCTGTTCTTTGCTCTGCTCAGTCAGGCTACTTATCAGGAGATGATACAAACCCCTTCAAAGCCACTGGGCCCGCCTCTATGAATGCCACCATGAGTGGGAAAAAGTGGTCTGGTTGCACGGGGTTTACGCTCAACCGAAGGCGAGGATGCAAGTGTGAAAGTGAAAGTCTCTTGGTCGTGTCCAACTCTTTGCGACCCCATGGACTACACAGCGCATGGAATTCTCCAGGCCAGAATACTGGAGTGTGTAGCCTTTCCCTTCTCCAGAGGACCTTCCCAAGCCAGGGATGGAAGCCAGGTCTCCCGCACTGCAGGCGGACTCTTCACCAGCTGAGCCGCCAGGGGGAGGATCAAGTGCACTGCTTCCCGGCACACACCGGCTCCGCCTGAGTTTCCTGACTGCGACCGCTGTCTTCCACCCCGATCTGCACCCTCGACCCCCAACATCAAGCTAAGGGAACAGCTGGTTTCTCACATTTCCCAGCTGATTTGTCTTGAGATGGGCTCAGAAACAGAAATCCCAGTGCTCAACGGGCAGGTTATTGGCAGGCTCCCTGTGGGTGGGAGGCGGGTGAGCAGCCCCCCACTCCCCAGGCAGTGCCCCGTGCCGGGGCTAGTGACAGACACCTAGAGCCGCCTGCGGGCTCCCCCACCCCAGCCTGAGCTTCTTGCAGATTGGGTGGGAAGGGGCTGTCCCTGAGACCTAGTCTCCTCCCTCTGGGGGGCTGCTCCAGTGTTCACAGGAGAGCAGGCTGAAGCTGGAATGAGTGGGGGCACAGGAGTGCTCCGTGCGCTTACACTGCATTTGCGCAGAACTGCACCGGGGGGCAGAGAGACTGCAGCGCTGAGTCTCTTAAACCCATCAGGAGGGACACGCAGGCCACCCTCCACCAGGTTACGCAATCTATAAATTTACGCAGAATAGAGAGGGCTGGGCCTTCAGCACAGGAGTCCAAACCTCCTGCCAACATCCAAAGTGGCTGCGGCCACTCTGTGCAGAATCACGTGCGGTGACCAGCTTTCCCAGTGCAGCCCGAGTGCTCCAGGGCACGCTCGCGTGCAGACGCCAGTACCCGCTCATCACTGCTGGCCCTTTGGGTGTTCTCACTCTCTCTTAGGTTTGCTGAAGGATATGCTGATCGTCCTAGGGTTTAGACCGTGCTTTCCTTTCCGTTTTCTAGAAGCATGACAGTTCGGCGAATCCCTCCTCAGTCCAGCGGTTAGCACTCCTTGCTTCCACTGCAGGGGGCGTGGGCTCATGCCTGGGTTTGCAAGCTCCAGATCTTGCAAGATCTTGATGGTGTGGCTACAGACATAATAAAATTCACGCATCACAGTTTTATCTCCGATGAGCTGCCCCTTCCCCTGTATTCAACGCGGTTATTTTTTGTTTATTTCTGGCTTTGTTTTTGTTTGTTTCTTTCATATTCATCTTTATTTGTTAATATATCATTATAATCTAAACAAACTAAACATTTTAATATTGTCGTGCTTTTGGTTTATATTCAAACAAAATTAGCGATATTTTAGCAATGCAAATTTTACATTAATATGATATATTACCTTGGCTGGGGCTTCCATGCATTTTATCAGTCTGAGAAAAGCTCTTTTCCGAAGAAAGCTGTAAAGAGAAAGGCGACTGACTTCTAGGAATTAGTGTGGCTACTGGTATGCTAGGCTTCAGTAGTGGCTTAAGTAGCAAGGAATCCGCCAGCAACGCAGGAGCCGCAGGAGACACACGTTCAGTCCGTGGGTTGGGAAGATCCCTGGGGGAAGGGAAGGCTTCCCTGATGGCTTCGTCGGTAAAGAATCCACCTGCAATGCAGCTCGATTCCTGGGTGGGGAAGATCCGCTGGAGAAGGGAAAGGCTACCCACTCCAATATCATTGGGATCCCCCTGTGGCTCAGCTGGTAAAGAATCCACCTGCATTGTGGGAGACCTGGGTTCAATCCCTGGGTTGGGAAGATCCCCTGGAGAAGGGAAAGGCTAATCACTCCTGTATTCTGGTCTGGAGAACCCCTTGGACTGTGTAGTCCATGCTCGCAGAGATTTGGACACGACTCCAGCAAAGTGAGTGACTTTCACTTGCACTTTCCTGGAGAAGGGAATGGCAGCCCACTGCAGTGTGCTTGCCTGGAGAATCCCACGGACAGAGGAGCCTGGCGGGCTGCAGTCCATGGGGCTGCAAAGAGTTGAACACAACGGAAGCAACTTAGCACGCACACTGGTAATGCCAAAAGCATTCAAAAATCTGCAACAAATACCATCTCTTCAGTTCTACGCTGCAGCCTCAGCAGCCGAGCAAGGGACAGTAAAGCCAAGGAAATTCCATTTACTCAAGAAGAAGTTAAGAGAACCCAGCGTGGTTTTCAGTCAACTATGACGTAAGCACCATTTCTCACCTGAGCTTCCTTTTCCTCTGCTGTTGGAGGAAAAAGTATTTCCGTGGCATGTGTGTCAGGCAGCCGGTCTTCTCGGCTGCCGTGGACGTCCAGGCTTGTGCTCCAGGAGTAGATTGAGGAGGGGTCTCTCCCTGCAGGGCCTCCGCAGGTCTCTGTGGGTGGAGCGACATCCCTGCGCAGGGCGTCTCTGAGTCCTGTGAGCGCAGAACTGGGGCTCGTCTCTGTGGTCCGGTCGCAGCGGTCCTCACATGCAGCAGGGGCGGACCTGGGAAGCTGCAGGTTAGAGGGGGGGCCAGGTACAGGCCTCTGGGGCTGGACCCCGGCCCCGAGAGGTGTCTGCTAAGGAGACTGTCTGAGAGGTTGGGCAGGTGGATCGACGGAATCCATCCCGTTTTCTGCTACGGGGGGAGTGATGGGGGAAGGGACGGGCCACAGTGCACATGATCAGAGGGCCCTCTTGTCAGACATCAAGCTGACAAGATGATCTTTAAGCAGGAGCCGGAGAAGAGAGAGAGAGAGCCTCCCTAAGGTGTGGGGAGGTGGGCACAGACTTCCAGCCTCACAGGGAGCAGGACAGAATTCAAGGTGTATTTGTTTCCTGTGACTGATGTAGACAATGACTCAAAAGGGGTTCTTCAAGAGATGGGAACACCAGACCACCTGACCTGCCTCCTAAGAGATCTGTAGGCAGGTCAAGAAGCAACAGTCAGAATCGGACACGGAACAATGGACTGGTTCCAAATTGAGAAATGAGTACGTCAAGGGGGTCTATTGCCACACTGTTTTTTTAACTTCTATGCAGAGTACATCATGTGAAATGCTGGGTTGGATGAAGCACAAGCTAGAATTAAGATAGCTGGGAGAAATATCAATAACCTTAGATATGCAGATGAAAACACCCTTATGAGAGAAAGCAAAGAAGAACTAAAGAGCCTGTTGATAAAAGTGAAAGAGGAGAGTGAAAAAGCTGGCTTAAAGCTCAACATTCAAAAACTAAGATCACTGCATACTGTCCCATCACTTCATGGCAAATAGATGCGGAAACAATGGAAATTGTGAGAGACTTTATTTTGGGGGCTCCAAAATCACTGCAGATGGTGACGGCACCATGAAATGAAAAGATGTTTGCTCCTTGGAAGAAAAGTTATGATCAACCTAGACAGCGTATTAAAACGCAGAGACATTACTTTGCCTACAAAGTTTCGCCTAGTCAAAGCTATGTTTTATCCAGTAGTCATGTATGGATGTTGGATCCATACATACTCTCCATGTATGGAGAGTTGGATCATAAAGAAAGCTGAGTGCCGAAGAATTGATGCTTTTAAACTCTGGTATTGGAGAAGACTCTTGAGAGTCCCTTGGACTGCGAGGAGATCCAACCTGTCCCTCCTAAAGGAAATCAGTCCTGAACATTCAGTGGAAGGGCTGATGCTGAGGCTGAAACTCCAATCCTTTGGCCACCTGATGCGAAGAACTGACTCACTGGAAAAGTCCCTGATGCTGGGAAAGATTGAAGGCAGGAGGAGAAGGGGCCGACAGAGGATGAGATGGTTGGGTGGCATCACTGACTCGTGGACGTGAGTCCTGAGTGTGAGCAAGCTCCGGGAGTTGGTGAAGGACAGGGAAGCCTGGCGTGTTGCAGTCCCTGGGGTCGCAAGAGCTAGACTTGACTGAGTGACGGAGCAGATCTGAAACCAGCAGGAGAGGGCTTTCCCACAGCTCCGCAGGTCAGAAATGTGACGTCCAGCTGCCCAGGGCAGGCTCCCTCCTGAGGCCTCTTTCAGTGTCTGGGGCCAATTCCCCATCTCTAAGCTCTGCCTGTGCCGGGTGGTCTTCCACTCTGCATCCTCTTCTTAGGAGGACACGGTCTTGGGCTTAGACCCACCCTAACCCAGGCCAAGGCTTGCCTTGATCACATCTGCAGAGACCCTATATCTAAATACGGTCACAGTCACAGGTGCCAAGTGGATCTATATCTGGGGTGGGGAAGGGTTGTCTATTCAACCAACTACAATATGTAGAAATTACAGGCTTCCCTGGTGGCTCAGATGGTAAAGAATCTGCCTGCCAATGCAGGAGATGCAAGAGCCACGGGTTCGATCCCAGTGGTGGGGAAGATCCCCTGGAGAAGGAAACGGCAACCCACTGCAGTATTCTTGCCTGGAGAGTCCTATGAACAGAGGAGCCTGGCGGGCTACAGTCCACCGGGTAGCAAAGAGACACAAGATGTAGCTCCTAAACAAGATCAACGCAGACTGTAGAGGAATTCAGAACCAATGGGTCCTGAGAGAGGACACTCAGGGCTGCTCTGAAGGCAGGGAGAGCAGCCGTCCCCACCCAGACTCGGCGGGCATCTGGGGGACATCCATCTCCCCCCACCCCCGCCCAGGACACAGCGCCCTGGCACTGCGGAGGGGCAGGGACCGGCGGGCATCTGGGGGACATCCACCGCCCCCACCCCTCCCAGGACACAGCGCCCTGGCACTGCGGAGGGGCAGGGGCCGGCAGGCATCTGGGGGACATCCACCGCCCCCACCCCTCCCAGGACACAGCGCCCTGGCACTGCGGAGGGGCAGGGGCCGGCGGGCATCTGGGGACATCCACCGCCCCCCACCCCGCCCCAACACAGCGCCCTGACTCACTGCGGAGGGGCAGGGGCCGGTGGGCATCTGGGGACATCCACCGCCCCCCACCCCGCCCCAACACAGCGCCCTGACTCACTGCGGAGGGGCAGGGGCCGGTGGGCATCTGGGGACATCCACCGCCCCCCACCCCGCCCCAACACAGCGCCCTGACTCACTGCGGAGGGGCAGGGGCCGGTGGGCATCTGGGGACATCCACCGCCCCCCACCCCGCCCCAACACAGCGCCCTGACTCACTGCGGAGGGGCAGGGGCCGGTGGGCATCTGGGGACATCCACCGCCCCCCACCCCGCCCCAACACAGCGCCCTGACTCACTGCGGAGGGGCAGGGGCCGGTGGGCATCTGGGGACATCCACCGCCCCCCACCCCGCCCCAACACAGCGCCCTGACTCACTGCGGAGGGGCAGGGGCCGGCGGGCAGCAGGTCTGCACTCCCCTGACTCCTCTCACGTCTCCACCGACCCTTCCCTCCAGTTGCGGTTTCCAGGGTCCCCCTACCGCCCGAAGGTCACCCCGACTGCGCGCTCACCTCCCCGGCACCGCCCTCGGGCTGCGGAAGGCTCCCTGCCTTTCCCCTCTCCGGTCCCCAGGCCGAGGCCCAGCCGCACGGGGCCGCTCTCATTTCTGGAGGCCTGCGGAGGGTACCGTCCGAATTCCGGCCCGCTCCAGTTTGTGGGGGGGCTCTGCCCCCACTCAAGCGCTGGGGCGCCCCTCGACCCTTCCCCCACTCCCCAGCCAGCAGCCTCCGCTGCCGCAGGAATGCGCCCTCCGGTCCCACAGGCTGGGTGCAGGTGGAGAGGCTCCGGAGCGCAACTGGTTCAACCAGTTTCACCCCAGACTCCCGACCGCCTGATGGAAGCCTCGGGAGGCGGGGGGCCGCGGCCGACTCCACCCCGCGCCCCCGAGGCGCCGAGCTCCGCACCTGCGCTCGGGAGGCGCGCCCAGAGCCCGCGGACGTGGGCCTCGACGGGAGAACGAGCGGAGGGTCTGCAGCAAGAGCAAGGCCTGCCACTGCCAGCCCCGCGGCTCGTCCGCCCGTGCCTGCCTCCCGAAAGCCAGGGCGCGCTCTTGCCTGGACAGGGCACGGTGACCACTGTTCCCTGAGTGGGCTTCCGCCAGCCGTCAGCCATCGGCCTCAAGTTTCTCAAGGTTTTATGCTGACAAAGACAGCTTTCTAAGAGGAATTCATGCAGCAGCTATCAACTGGTGCCTTTTATGTGACCGAATATATACATATCTTAATTGAAATTTTGCATATATAATATATATTTGTATATACATGTATGTTATGCATATCCACTTTCAGCAAATAAAAATGTTTATAAAATTCATAGAAAATTTATTAAAATTATGTCCTAAATCCCCAAATAAAAGGTAGGCAACCATAATATCATAAATTAAAAAAAAAAAAAAAATAACCCCCAAACAACCTACTTTGAAATGAAACAACATTAGCAACAACAACAAGGAAAAAAGCTCACGCTATTGGGTGAGTGAATGTGAGAGTGTGGAGAGGGGAACAAATGATGGATGGGGCACAAATATACACTGGCTGCACTCTGGAGGCCGTTTGACAATGTTCCTCCAAAATTCAAAATCTTCATAATCTCTGAAATAGGAATTTTATTTCTACAAATTTAAATTGTGGAAATACCCCCCAAATTGCTTAAAAGGGCATTTCTTACTGCAGGTCTGGAACAGCCTTAAATTAAGTAAACATCTACTGTCAGGGAAATGCAATAAGTAAGAGCTCATGAATGGAATATTTGGCTAGTCTGAAGATTAGTTGTCCATAAGGTTGATATACACACTGAAATCTTTTGTTAAGATTCATCCGGTATGGTTAAATACCATATGAATAACTTCTGAGTAATGGAATAAAGGAAACCAGGAGGACCTTGTGTACTTCTTAATTTTCTTCTTTTTTATTTTTACCACAGGTGTGTAGCATTTTATAATTTAAAAAGATAGCTAATAGGTCCTCAGTCACGTACCTTATGATTCAGTCCAACAGTAGAATATTAAGTAGATTCTGAAAAAGGACAAAGCAGTAACATATGAAATAAAATGTGAAGATCGCCTCTATAACTTATTAGATTCTGTGTATGATAAAGCAAGTGTGATCTACACATATCCTATTAATAAAACCATGGAAAGCTAAATGGTAATGGCATAGTAAGTTGTTTTGAATCCTATGCATTATTTGAATGATTTCAATGATGGACTGTTTCTGGCTGATGCAACAAAGCCCCTTTGCCTCTCATCAGCAAGCCCCTGCTTCCTGCACGAGCGGAGTCCACGGACGCAATTTTGAACTGTCGTGACTGGGAAATGCTACAGCCCAGAACCCTTCAGCACGCAAGCTGCCCAGCCCTAGCAATACAGAGAACCGTGGTGTTTAGCTGAGTCCACGGTCTGCTGGGGTAAGGACCACATTTCCCAGAATGCCGTGCAGCTAGGTCATGTGGCTGGGTGCTGATTGGAGGTGTGAGCAGCAAGGATGCTGCAAAGACCCTTTTCTCAAATAAGGTCTCATGTCCAGGCTCTGGGGTTCGGGCGTGGGCGGATTTTGACACCCACCATTACACACCCACCTCAGATCAGTACCTCAGTCTCATTTCCCCGCTTCAGGGCCAGGGTGTATTGTTTGGAGCTCTCTTCACGCGTTTCTGTGCATGTACACGCATGTGCAGACCCATCGGGCACAGGCGTGCGCGTATGCATGTGCCGGCGTGTTAGGCATGTGTATGCACGTGGCAGCAGCGAGAGCTTCATTAACGGGGCAGCACGTGCACGCCAAATCCTTCTGTCGTGTCTGACTCTTTGTGACCCTAGGGACTGTACCTGCCAGGCTCCTCTGTCCATGGGATTCTCCAAGCAAGAATACTGGAGTGGGCTGCCATTTCCTACTCTAGCGGATCTTCCCCACCCAGGGAGCGAACTCACCGCTTTTATACCTCCTACACTGGCAGGTGGGTTCTTTACCACCTAGCACCGCCTGCGGAGCCCTTGAGCAGAATGTGGCGGAGGCGGTGGACTCTCAAGCCCGAGCGACGAGCCTTCTGCTCCCATCGTGGGTGTGCTTTCTCTTGTGCTGCTCAGATAACCTGTTCCGGTGGAAAGCCAGCCCTCTGCGAAGCAGCCTGTGAACAGCCTGCCGGGCGGGGGGCCGTGGCCAGCCAACAGACATGTTTTGAACTTGGAGGAGGGTCCTTGATCCCAGTGGGATCAAGTGAGATTTTCTCCCAGTGGGATGGCTATGGTCTCAGCTATCAGCAGCTCCACAGCCTTTCCAGAGATTCTTAGTCACTCAGATTTCTGAACCACAAACTGTGAAATCATAGGCGTATATTCAGTAGACAATGCAGTAGGTCCTACGGGACCTGCTGTGCGTACTCTGTGGTCTTCTTTCATTAAAGAACCTTGAAGGACTTTTCATATCATCAAATTCCTTGCTTTTTATTGACTGCAAACTATTCCATCGTTTTAGTTTCTCTGCCTGTTCCTGAGAGAGTATTGTCTATTTATGTTTCCATGATAATTCCCTCAAGTCTAGATTTTAAAATGTGTTTCTGCAAAGTTTTAATCATTTATGCTCTTCTTCCACGGTGAATTTTGGCTGTTTGTGTTTTCCCGTTTTTTCTTATTCAAACTTACGCAGTTTTCATCTTATTTCTTTTCTAAACATCAATTTTTATATTCATCAAGAGACTGTCTACTCTAAGATTTATTTAAAATGTGTTGAAATTTCTATGTGCAGTAATAAATGCCCAATTTTTGTGACAGTTTCATGATTATTTTAAAAGACAGCATATTCTTTCATTGTTCAGTTTCAATATTGAAAGGCAAAGTAGATATAGCCAACTTTTCAGGATTGAACATTTTCTCTGCTTAATCTGTTGTTAATAGTTTCTGAAATCTAGGTTTATGCTTCTTCTGTGAGAACTTTTCCCTTGTCTTTAATCTATTTTGTGTCCTTTTCAGACAAGCATGGTTTCTGAGCGGCCAGTTCTTAGTGCATTATTCCCTTTGTTCTATCAGTATCCAGCCTCACCCATTTTGTTGTCTTAGCTCTGAATTCTAATTTGTTCCACGTCAATGTTGCTCCAGTTGCTTGCATTTTATTAACATTTGATTGGCCTATCTTTATCTTTCCCATTCTTTTCAGCTTCCATGTTCTGATGTGTCTCTTCAGTTTATTTAAAATAGGATTTTTTAAACCCAGTTTGTAGAGATCCTGCTTATGACATGAATGTAGCCCACTTACATTTATTATAAGTACTGATAGGCTTAGCTTTTCTTTTCTGCATATTTTTGTTTGTTTTTTGTTTCTCTAGGTACCATATCTTCCCTTTTTATCCTTTCCTTGTAAACTTTATTTTGTTGATCATGTTTTCTAAGTTACCCCTGACCTCTCTCTAATTGTATATTTAAGCATCATTATCAGAGTGTGATTTTATGTCTCATTGAGGCTATTCTGAATAAAGCTGCTATGAACACTCATGCGCAAGTTTTATGTAGACTGCTTTCATTTGCCTTGGGTAAACATCTAGGAGTGCAAGCGCTATATTGCACAAGGACCTTGTAATAAGTATGCTTCTGACGTCATAAGACCTCTTGACTGCTCTACCAAGGAGAGTATTGTTTCTGCCAGTAATAGTGAGAGTTGCACTTACTCTAAATCCACGCCAACACTTCTGTCTTCCAGCTTTTAAATTTTAACTATTCCAGTGGTTTATACTCAATCAATGTCTTTTCATATGCTTACTGATCTTTCTCGTATCTTTTGTTTATATGTAGCATGTTTAAATATTTGCCAGTGTTAAAAAATTTGGCAATTTGTGTTCTTATTATTGAGTTACAAGAGTTCTCTATATATTTAGGATATAAACTCTTGGTCTGACATGTCAGTATTTTCCCCAGTTGGTGGCATGCCTTTTTACTTTTTAGAAATCTTCCCAAGAGCAGAGGTTTTTAATTCTATCAGTTTTTATTTTATGGGACTTACACTTTTTCATTCTAAGAAATCTCTGCCTGCCTCAATATCACACATATTTTCTCTTAATTATTTCTTCAAGGAATTTTACAGATTTATGTTTAAGCATATAATCCATTTTTGTGTTTGACATCTGTGTTTTTCAAATTGATATACAGTTGTCCAAAGAATAACAAGGAGAGAAAAGAAAGCCTTCTTCAGTGATCAATGCAAAGAAATAGAGGAAAATAATAGAATGGGAAAGACTAGAGATCTCTCAAGAAAATCAGAGATACCAGGGGAACAATTCATGTAAGGATGAGCACAATAAAGGACAGGAATTGTGTGGACCTAATAGGAGCAGCTATATTAAGAAGAGGTGTCAAGAATACACATAATAACTACACAAAAGAGATCTTCATGACCCAGATAACCACGATGGTAAGATCACTCACCTGGAGCCAGACATGCTGACATGTGCAGTCAAGTGGGCCTCAGGAAGCATCACTACAGACAAGATTAGAGGAGGTGATGGAGTTCCAGCTGAGCTCTTCCAAGTCCTAACAAATGATGCTGTGAAAGTGCTGCATGCAGTATGTCAGCAAATTGGGGAAACTCAGCAGTGGTCACTAAAAAGGTCAGTTTTCGTTCCAATCCCAAAGAAAGGCAATGCCAAAGAGTGTTCAAACTACCGCACAATCGCACTCATTGCACATGCTAGCAAGGTAATGCTCAAAATCCTTCAATGGTACATGAACCAAGAACTTCCAGATGTTTAAACTGGATTTAGAAAAGGTAGAGTAACCAGAGATCAGATTCCCAATACCAGTTGGATCATAGAAAAAGCAAGAGAATTTCAGAAAAAAAAAAAAATCTTCTGCTTCATTGACTGTGCTAAAGCCTGTGACTGTGTGGATCACAATAAACTGTGGAAAATTCTTCAAGAGATAGGAATACCAGACCATCTTACCTGCCTCCTGAGAAACAGGTATGCAGTTCAAGAAGCAACAGTTAGAACTGGGCATGGAACAACGAATCGGTACCAAATTGGAAAAGGAGTGCGTCAGGTCTGTGTATTGTCACTGTGCTTATTTTACTTATACACAGAGTACATCATGAGAAATGCTGGGCTGGAGGAAGCACAAGCTGGAATCAAGATTGCCAGAAGAAATATCAATAGGCTCAAATATGCAGATGACACCACCCGTATGGCAGAAATCAAAGAGGAACTAAAGAGCCTCTTCATGAAAGTGAAAGAGGAGAGTGAAAAAGCGGCTTAAAACTCAACATTCAGAAAACTAAGATCATGGCATCCACTCCCATCACTTCATGGCAAGTAGATGGGGAAACAATGGAAACAGTGACAAACTTTATTTTGGGGGGCTCCAAAATCACTGCAGACGGTGATTGTAGCCAAGATATTAAAAGATGCAAAGATCAAACAAGTCAATCCTAAAGGAAATCAAGCCTGAATATACATTGGCAGGGCTGGTGCTGAAGCTGAAGCTCCAATACTTTGGGCACCTGATGAGGCTTCCCTGTCCATCACCAACTACTGGAGCTTACTCAAACTCATGTCCGTTGAGTCAGTGATGCCATCCAACCATCTCACCCTCTGTCATCCCTTTCTCCTCCGGCCTTCAATCTTTCCCAACATCAGGGTATTTTCCAAGGAGTCAGTTCTTCGCATCAGGTGGCCAAAGGATTGGAGTTTTTGCTTCAGCCTCAGTCCTTCCACTGAATATTCAGGACTGAGATCCTTTCGGATGGACAGGTTGGATCTCCTTGCCATCCAAGGGACTCTCAAGAGCCTTCTCCAACACGACAGTTCAATAACATCAATTCTTTGGTGCTCAGCCTTCTTTTTTTTTCCAACTCTCACATCCATACATGATCACTGGAAAAACCATAGCTTTGACTAGACGGACCTTTGTTGGCAAAGTAATGTCTCTGCTTTTTAATATGCTGTCTAGGTTGATCATAGTTTTTCTTCCAAGAAGCAAGCATCTTTTAATTTAATGGCTGCAGTCACCATCTGCAGTGATTTTTGAGCCCAAGAAAATAAAGTCTCTCACTGCTTTCATTGTTTCCCCATCTATTTGCCATGAAGTGATGGGGCCAGATGCCATTATCATAGTTTTTTGAATGTTGAGTGATTTTTTAATTTAAATTTA
>SJYT01033696.1:408793-570671 GCA_006410635.1 Cephalophus harveyi
CAGTTTTTTAAGGAATCTCCACACTGTTCTCCATAGTGGCTGTACTAGTTTGCATTCCCACCAGCAGTGTAAGAGGGTTCCCTTTTCTCCACACCCTCTCCAGCATTTATTGCTTGTAGACTTTTGGATCGCAGCCATTCTGACTGGTGTGAAATGGTATCTCATTGTGGTCTTGATTTGCATTTCTCTGATAATGAGTGAAGTTGAGCATCTTTTCATGTGTTTGTTAGCCATCTGTATGTCTTCTTTGGAGAAATGTCTGTTTAGTTCTTTGGCCCATTTTTTGATTGGGTTGTTTATTTTTCTGGACTTGAGCTGCATGAGTTGCTTGTATATTTTTGAGATTAGTTGTTTGTCAGTTGTTCATTTGCTATTATTTTCTCCCATTCTGAAGGCTCTCTTTTCACCTTGCTTATAGTTTCCTTTGTTGTGCAGAAGCTTTTAATTTTAATTAGATCCCATTTGTTTATTTGTGCTTTTATTTCCAATATTCTGGGAGGTGGGTCATAGAGGATCCTGCTGTGATTTATGATGGAGAGTGTTTTGCCTATGTTCTCCTCTAGGAGTTTTATAGTTTCTGGTCTTACGTTTAGATCTTTAATCCATTTTGAGTCTATTTTTGTGTATGGTGTGTGAAAGTGTTCTAGTTTCATTCTTTTACAAGTGGTTGACCAGTTTTCCCAGCACCACTTGTTAAAGAGATTGTCAAGCCAACTTTTTCACTCTCCTTTCAGTTTCATCAAGAGGCTCTTTACTTCTTCTTCGCTTTCTGCCATAAGGGTGGTGTCATCTGAATATCTGAGGTTATTGATATTTCTCCTGGCAATCTTGATTCCAGCTTGTGTTTCATCTAGCCCAGCGTTTCACATGATTTACTCTGCATATAAGTTAAATAAGCAGGGTGGCAATATACAGCCTTGACGTACTCCTTTCCCGATTTGGAACCAGTATGTTGTTTCATGTTCAGTTCTAACTGTTGCTTCCTGACCTGCATACAGATTTCTCAGGAGGCAGATCAGGTGGTCTGGTATTCCCATCTCTTTCAGAATTTTCCAGTTTGTTGTGATCCACACAGTCAAAGGCTTTGGCATAGTCAATAAAGCAGAAGTTGATGTTTTTCTGGAACTCTCTTGCTTTTTCAATGATCCAATGGATGTTGGCAATTTGATCTCTGGTTCCTCTGCCTTTTCTAAATCCAGCTTGAATATCTGGAAGTACACGGTTCATGTAGTGTTGAAGCCTAGCTTGGAGAATTTTGAGCATTTCTTTGCTAGTGTGTGAGATGAGTGCAATGGTGCGGTAGTTTGAGCATTCTTTAGCATTGCCTTTCTTTGGGATTTGAATGAAAACTGACCTTTTCCAGTCCTGTGGCCACTGCCGAGTTTTCCAAATTTACTGGCATATTGAATGCAGCACTTTAACATCATCTTTCAGGATTTGAAATAGCTCAAATGGAATTCCATCACCTCCACTAACTTTGTTCGTGAGGCTGCTTCATAACGCCCACTTGACTTCACACTCCAGGATGTCTGGCTCTAGGTGTCTCTAGCAACATCTTGGTTATCTGTTCATGAAGATCTCTTTTGCACAGTTCTGTGTATTCTTGCTACCTCTTCTTAATATCTTCTGCTTCTGTTAGGTCCAGACCACTTCAGTCCTTTATCGAGCCCATCTTTGCATGAAATGTTCCCTTGGTATCGCTAATTTTCTTGAAGAGATCTCTAGTCTTTCTCATTCTATTGTTTTCCTCTATTTCTTTGCATTGATCACTGAGGAAGGCTTTCTTTTCTCTCCTTGCTCTTCTTTGGAACTCTGCATTCAAATGGGTATATCGTTCCTTTTCTCCTTTGCCTTCAGCTTCTTTTCTTTCCTCAGCTTTTTGTAAGGCCTCCTCAGACAGCCATTTTGCCTTTTTACATTTCTTTTTCTTGAGAACGGTCTTGTTCACTGCCTCCTCTACAATGTCACAAATCTCCACCCATAGCTCTTCAGGCACTCTATCTATCAGACCTAATCCCTTGAATCTATACTTCCAGTGGATAGTCGTAAGGGGTTTGATTTAGGTCATACCTGAATGGCCTAGTGGTTTTCCCTACTTTCTTCAATTTAAGTCTGAATTTGGCAGTAAGGAGTTCATGATCTGAGCTACCATCAGCTTCCAGTCTGTTTTTTTCTGACTGTATACAGCTTCTCCATCTTTGGCTGCAAAGAATCTAATCAGTCTGATTTCAGTGCTGACCGTCTGGTGGTGTCCATGTTGTACAGCCTTCCTTTGTGTCATTGGGAGAAAGTGTTTGCTACAGCCAGCGCGTTCTCTTGGCAGAACTTCGTTGGCTTTTGCCCTGTTTCACTTTGTACTCCAAGGCCAAATTTGCCTGTTACTCCAGGTATCTCTTGACTTTCTACTTTTGCATTCCAGTCCCCTATAATGAAAAGGACATTTTTTAGTTAGTTCTAAAAGGTCTTGTAGGTCTTCATAGAACCATTCAACTTCAGCTTCTTCAGCATTACTGGTCTGGGCATAGACTTGGATTACTGTGATATTGAATGGTTTGCCTTAGAAACGGACAGAGAGATCATTCTGTCATTTTTGAGGCTGCATCCAAGTACTGCATTTAGGACTCTTTTTTGTTGACTATGATGACTACTCCATTTCTTCTGAGGGATTCTTGCCCACAGTAGTAGATATAATGGCCATCTGAGTTAAATTTGCCCATTCCAGTCCATTTTAGTTTGCTAATTCCTAAAATGTCGATGTTCACTCTTGCCATCTCCTGTTTGACCACTTCCAGTTTGCGTTGATTCATGGGCTTAAGATTCCAGGTTTCTATGCAATATTGCTCTCACAGCATCAGACTTCACTTCCATCACCAGTCACATCCACAACTGGGCATTGTTTTTGCTTTGACTCCAACCCCGTTCAATGTTCTAGTGCCATTTACTAAAGAGTCCCCGTTACCCACTGACCTGCCTTGTCATCTTTGTAGGGAAGCGTCTGACCCCTGAAGCGTGCATCTGTGTCTAGTTGTCCATTCTGCTCCGCTGACCCACGTGCCTGTTTTAATGCCAATGCCATTGTTACTGCAGCAGACTTTGTGATCTGACTGAGTCCTCTGTCTCTAACCCATCTTAAAGCAGCCAGATCCTGCGCATTTTCACATAGGTAGTAGAGCCAGCCTGCCGCTTTCTACTGATAGGCCACTTAGGATCTTGATTTGGATTGTAATTAGTCTATCTCATTAACTGAAGAGCATTTTGTATTGTAAAAATACTGAAAATCCAATCAATGCATATGACATATCTATCCAATAATTTAGGTCTATTTAATTTTTCTCAGCAATATTCTATAGTTTTCAGTGTACAAATATTGTACATATTTTAATATTTTTGTTCCTGAAAAATATTTTTATGCTATTGATGATGAATATTTTAAAAAATCATTTTCTAACTCTCTGTTGATAGCATAGAAAATATAATCAGTTATAGTGTATTGCCTTTTTATTCTATGGTCTTGCTACATTCTCTTCTTAATTCTAGAAGCTTTAATAGTTCTTTGTTTTTTTTTTTTTAGGATTGACTGCATACAACACTATGTTGTCTACAAATGAAGACAATCTTGTTTCCTCTTCTGCAGTCCTGGTGACTTTTGCTTTTTCTTGTTTCTTGTTCCCTGAGGGCTCCTTTGGTAAAGAGTCTGCCTGCAGTGCGGGGACCCCGGCTCGATCCCGGGGTCGGGAAGATCCGCTGGAGAAGGGAAGGGCTGCCCGCTCCAGGGTTCTTGGGCTTCCCTTGTGGCTCAGCTGGTAAAGAATCCACCTGCAATGTGTGAGATCTGGGTTCAGTCCCTGGGCTGGGAAGATCCGCTGGAGAAGGGAAGGGCTGCCCGCTCCAGGATTCTGGCCTGGAGAGTCCATGGACTGTACAGCCCATCTATAGCCCATGGGCTATGCAGTCCATGGAACCACGGGGTCACAGAGTCGGACTCGACCGGGTGACCTTCACTTTCACTTTGTTGCCCTAGGCAGAGCCTCTAGCGCAGTGTCGACTGGAAGCGGTGGAAACAGACGTTCGCGCCTGTTCTGATCGCAGGACACGCCATGTCCCATCACTTATGTGACATGAAGTGACGGCTTGTAGGTGATCTGGATTAAATTGCGGTGTTCCCTGCTCCCCTTAGTTCTTTCCGGGTTCTTCACCATGAATGGGTGTAGAATTGCATCAAACGCGTTCTCTCCATCTGCAGAGGTAACCGCATGGTTTTCTTTCTTTCGTTAGTGTGGCGAATTGTGTTGATTGATTTTTAAATGTTATGTTAAGCTTGAACTTTTTAGACAACTTTATTTGGTCAACATATATTTTCTTCTTGTTGCTTGATTTAACTTTTACTAGGTTTTTTTTTTTTTTTTAATTCTCATCCTTTTTTTCATGATGGATTTTGGTAATTCTCTTTTCTTACAATGCTTCTTCTGGGTTTGGTCCCTTGGTGTCAAAATCGTTCTAGAATCACAATATGTGTTGGGACATATTCCACCCCTCCTCTATTTTCTGAAAGATTTTGTGTATTACTATTATCTTCTTAAAATGTTGATAAATTTTATCACTGAAGTCATATGGGCCAATAACTTTCTTTATGGGAAAATTTTAAATTATAATTGTAATTTTTAGGTAGACCTAGAACTACTCAAGATTTTCTGTGCTTCTTAAGTTTGACAACTTTCGAGAAATAGCTCCCTTTTATCTAGGTGGTTGAATGTTGTCATGCATCTCTTACCATCTTTCCTTACTTTTTACTGTTTGTGGGGTCTATAGCGCTTAGTGCAATGCCTTTGTTGATTCTTGGTAGTGGGGTGTTATATTTTCTCTTTTTCCCTTGTTTGGATCACTGGAGATTTATGAATTTTATTGATTTTTTTTCAAAGAATGAGTTTTTGGTTTCTTTGATTTTTTTCAAAGAATGAGAAATTGGTTTTTCTTTACAGTTAGTCCATTTTATATTTCATTGACTTCAGCTCTGGTGTTTATTATTTTCTTCCTTCTCTTATTTTCTTACTGTTGTTTAGTTTCTGAACATGGAGGCTTAGACCCTTTTAGACTTTTCATCTTTTCTAACACAAGGATTTAGTGCTATAAATTTCCCGCTAAACACTGCTTTTTGCTGAAGGCTGAAAAAAAGTTTTATTTTTGTTTACTTAAAAATACTTTCAAATTTTTCTTTCTTCTTCTTTGATCATTTAGTTATTTAAACATATTTTGCTTAATTTCCAAATACTTGTAATTTCATAAATGTATTCTTATTATTTATTTCTAATTTAATATCATGTCAGATGATATATAATTTCAGCCCTGCCCAACTTATTGAAACATCTCATGGTCTATTATTTGGTCCCTATGTGGGGAGATTTTAGGCTCTCTCAAAAGGTTATAAATTCACTCAAACAGTTATAAAGACTCTGCTGCTGCTGCTGCTAAGTCGCATCAGTCGTGTCCGACTCTGTGCCACCCCATAGACGGCAGCCCACCAGGCTCCCCCATCCCCGGGATTCTCCAGGCAAGAACACTGGAGTGGGCGACTCTAGGTTCACTCAGAAGGCTGTTGTAAGGCAGAGCAGTCTATAAGGTCCATCCATTAAAGGTGGCTGCCTGTGCTGTTTAGGTCCCCTGTGTTCTTAGTGATTCTCTATCTGCTGGTTCTGTCAAGCGCTGAGAAAGGAATGTTGATGCTGTCCGCGGTATTCGCCTGTTCCTCACCACTTTATCAGTTTTTCCCTCCTGTGTCCCAGCACATTGGTACTGGGTGCGTACGCACCTGGCATTGCTCTATATTTGTGGTTGATCGGCAGCTTTGCCATCATGTGATGTTTCTCTACACGCACAGCAACAGCCCTGGTCCTACCGTGTGCCGTGTCTGACACCAAGGTCATTGCTCCAGCCGTCTTATGATTAGTGTCTGCACTGTATGTTCTTTCTCACTATTTTCTTTTTTTTTTAATCTATTTTATATTGCGGTATAGCCGATTAACAGCCTTGTGATAGTTTCGGGTGAACAGCAAACGGACGCAGTTATATATACACGTTTTCATTCTCCCAAGCTTCCCTCCCAACCAGGCTGCCGCGTAGCCTTCACCAGGGTTCCCTCTACTGCACAGCAGGGCCTTGCCGGCTGTCCATGTTAGTATTTTCTTTTGTTTTAGTTTAGCTGTGTTTCTGTATTTGGAGAAGGAAATGGCAATCCACTCAGGTATTCTTGCCTGGAGAATCCCATGGACGGAGAAGCCTGGTAGGTTACAGTCCACGGGGTCGCAAAGAGTCGGACACGACTGAGCGACTTCACCTCACCTCACCTGTATTTGAAGCTTATTTCTTGTAGACAGTACATAGTTGTGTCTTGTTTTTCTATCAGGTCTAACAGTCTCTACCATTTAACTGGTGTTTTAGATCTCTTATATTTAATGTAACTCTTGTTATAATTTGGATTAAGTCTCAGTTCAGTTCATTTCAGTCACTCTTTGTGACCCCATGGGCTGCAGCACACCAGGCTTCACCGTCCAGCCCCAATTCCCAGAGCTTACTCAAACTCCTGTCCATTGACTCAATGATGCCATCCAACCATCTCATCCTCTATCATCCCCTTCTCCTCATGCCTTCAATCTTTCCCAGCATCAAGGTCTTTTCTAATGAGTCAGTTCTTCGCATCAGATGGCCAAAGTATTGGAGTTTCAGCTTCAGCATCAGTCCTTCCAATGAATAGTCAGGACTGATTTCCTTTAGGATGGACTGGTTGGATCTCCTTTCTATCTGATTCATCTTTTCTTTTTGTTTATCCTTTTCAGCCTTCTTAGGGAAGGAAGATTTTTAAAATTATTATTCTACTTTATCTCATTATTGGCTCATTAAACATACATCATTTTAATTATATGTTTTTACTGGTTTCTTGAGTTTTTTTCCTTTCCCTTTAAGACCATTAGATGGGATGAGGGGGGTGGGGTAGGTGATGAAGTGCGTAATCGTGTGATTACAAAGAAAAGCTTCAGCAGTAAATTTGACAGCTAGGGTGGAGAGGGGGGCGGAGGAGGGCTGTAACGCGGGGTCTGTCCCTGTCCCTTCCGAGAGCTCTCAGTTCCATAAGAGGAGGGGAATGGTGGCCGCCTATTTTTGCGGACTTCGCTCTGGATGCCGCGGTGTTTGCCCAGGATGCTGGCGAGATGTGTATAAGAGACAGATTTGATATTAGTTCAATAAAATATGCTTTAAAATTTTATATCTAATATGTTAATACAAGAATCTTATAAGAAGGTACTTCCATTTTACAATAATATATATTATATTTACCTATGATATAAAACTCACAAAATCTAATTACATTACATTTTACTTTAAATAGTCAGTTATCCTTAAAAGAATTCAAGATTGAGAATATTTCAATGCTTATATGCATATTTACCACTTCTGTAGTTACAGTTAGAAATGAACATGAAACAACAGACTTGTTCCAAATTGGGAAAGGAGTGAGTCAAGGCTGTATATTGTCACCCTGCTTGTTTAACTTATATGCAGAGTACATCATGCGAAATGCCAGGCTGGATGAATAACAAGCTGGAATCAAGATTGCCAGGAGAAATATCCACAACCTCAGATATGCAGATGACAGCACCCTTATGGCAGAAAGTAAAGAAGGACTAAAGAGCCTCTTGATAAAAGTGAAAGAGGAGAGTGAAAAACCTGACTTAAAACCCAACATTCAAAAACTAAGATCATGACATCTGGTCCCATAACTTCATGGCAAATAGATGGGGAAACAATGAAAACAGTGAGAGACTTTATTTTCTTGGAGTCCAAAATCACTGTAGATGGGGACTGCAGCTATGAAATTAAAAGACACTTGCTCCTCGGAAGAAAAGCTATGGCCAACCTAGACAACATATTAAAAAGCAGAGACATTACTTTGCCAACAAAGGTCTGTCTAGTCAAGGCTATGGTTTTTCCAGTAGTCATGTATGAATGTGAGAGTTGGACTATAAAGAAAGCTGAGCACCAAAGAATTGATGTTTTTGAACTATGGTGTTGGAGAAGACTTTTGAGAGTCCCTTGGACTGCAAGGAGATTCAACCAGTCCATCCTAAAGGAAACCAGTCCTGAATATTCTTTGGAAGGATTGATGCTGAAGCTGAAACTCCAATACTTTGGCCACCTGATGCAAAAAACTGACTCATTGGAAGAGATCCTGATGCTGGGAAAGATTGAAGGCAGGAGGAAAAGGGGACGGCAGAGGATGAGATGTCTGGATGGCATCACCAACTTGATGGACATGAGTTTGAGCAAGCTCTGGGAGCTGGTTATGGACAGATAAGCCTGGCATACTGCAGTCCACGAGGTTGTGAAGAGTCGGATATGACTGAGAGACTGAACTGAACTGAAGTTCTTTATATATTTTATGTCGATCAAAGTTTCCATTTAGTATTGTTTAACTTCAGCATGGATAAGTTTTTTTTTTAATTAATATGGATTGTAGTCAGTCAATTCTTTCAGCCTTTATTTATCTGGAAAAATACTGCAGCCCTCCAGACTCCCCTGTCCATAGAATTCTCCAGGCAAGAATACTAGAGTGGGTAGCCATTCCCTTCTCCAGGGGATCTTCCGCACCCAGGGATTGAACCCAGGTCTCCTGCATTGCAGGAAGACTCTTTGCCATCTGAGCCATTGGGGAAGCTGCATCCTTTCTTGGCTTGTTTTTGAGGGTAATGCCCTGTATGGTGCAGGCTTTTCCCATGTCTTTCGGCTTCATCGACTCTGAAGAGAAGCCTTTGGCCTTTGCTACCCTTGTGCCGCTGCGTCTTGCACACTGACCCTGTGACCCCTGCTGCCTGGGCACTTTTCTTTCTATTTATCCTGATGGGCTTTGATGGATTTCTTCCATCTGTTTTATTCAATTTGGAAAAATATCGATCATTATTCGTTCAAATGTATTAATCTTTCAAGGGCTCCCAATATACTTAGATTTTTTTTTTTTAATTTTCTGCCAGTGGCTGAGATGCTGGTCTTTTCTGAGTCTAGCCCCGCCCCCCATCTCTGTGCTTCTTTTTTGATATTTTATGTTGCTGCCTGTTTGTGTTCCCTAAGCTTTCACCCTGCAGCATTCAGCTCTAGGCCTTGTTGATGGCTGTATTATACTCCACGGCCTGAAAGGGGAGCGCTGGAGTTCCTTCACTCACTGCCCTAATGAAGGCATCTCTGTAGTTTCCTGTTGCTTGCTATTTGCAGTGACCCTGTAATATCCTTGTGCATACATTCTCATTTGCTTTTATTTCTGTGTAGTAGGGTCTCAGGTCTGAGATTTCTGGGTCAAAGCCATATGTATTTTTTAATTTCAGTATTACTGCCCAATGATGCTTTCCAAATATTCTGTCTGAAATATATCTATTTGACTATATACTTAATATAAGTTATACAAAATAATTAAGATGACAATCTCAAGTTTTATTTTCAGTAACCACTGTTCCCTTTTCCTTCTGTGCTTCATGGCACCTCCAGTCTCCCTCTGTTCTCCAAGTTATGTTTTCCTGTGATGTTTACTATTCTAAATCTATCAGTGATTTTTAAATTTCCGATATCGACTTCTTACCTCCAATAGTCCCACTTGCATCTTGGTGGATTTTTACTAGGAGCAGAGTGAGAAAGCACAACATGGAACATTTAATATAATATATAAACTGATGACCAAAATAAACAGCAAAACATGCTTATGTTTATATATAAAAATATATACATATTTGCTGTAAAAGTATACTAAGTTTCCCAGGGAGAAGGAGATACAGTGTTACTGTGAATGATACGTGAATGTTGCTGTTTCATTACTAAGTCCTGTCTGACTCTTTTGCGACCTCAGGGACTGTAGCCCACCAGGCTCCTCTGTTCATGGGATTTCCCAGGCAAGAACACTGGAGTGAAATGCCTTTTCCTTCTCCAGGGGATCCTTCTGACCTGGGGATCAAACCCATGTGTCCTGCACTGGCAGGTTGGTTTTGTTTTGTTTTGACCAGTCAGCCACCAGGGAAGTTTGATACGGGAATATGAGAATTTGTTGTTCAGCCGCTCAGTCGTGTCACAGTCTTGCAGCTCCATGGACTGCAGCACAACAGGCCTCCCTGTCCATCGCCAACTCCCGGAGTTCACTCAACTCATGTCCACTGAGTCGGAGATGCCATCCAGCCATCTCATCCTCTGTCATCCCCTTCTCCTGCCCTCAGTCTTTCCCAGCATCAGGGTCTTGTCCAGTGAGTTAGTTCTTTGTATCAGGTGGCCAAAGGATTGGAGTTTTAGCTTCAGCATCAGCCCTTCCAAGGAATATGAGAATATATATGCGTAATTTGCCTTATAGCTTAAAATTACATAGAAATGCTAGATTGAAAATGTGGTTTCTTCATCTCCACCAGAAGTATAATCCAAGTCTGGTAATGATGATGACGACGAAGATGCAGGGGATCTGATCAGTGAATCAATTAATAAAATGCGGATTCACTTATATCTGCTATTCCCCCTGGCCTCGGGCTTAGAGATGGCTGTTAATCTTATTTGTCTGTTTCATGCAAGTTTTCACATCTGGTTTGGGAAGTGGTCCAACCTAAGCAGGAAAGGCGGCTTCCGGTGGCCCTAGTGGTAGAGACTGCCGGACAACGCAGGGGATGCAAGAGACCTGGGTGGATCCCTGGGTTGGGAGGATCCCCTGGAGGAGGGCTTGGCAACCCCTCCAGTATTCTTGTCTAGAGAATTCCATGGACAGAGCAGCCTGGCTGGCTACAGCCCACGGGCTCGCAAAGAGTCCGACATGACTGAAATGACTGAGTACGCAAGCAGGAAAAGAAAGCATAAAAGGAGAAAATGTTATCTGGCACATAGATATTTTCTTTGTTGAGTATTCAGTTAGTAAATACAAGTAAATAGTTGTCATTAGCCTGAGTGAGGATGCTGAAAGTTTGTTAATAAATTAGACTTGAAGAAAATCATTTCTGGAAAAGAGGGACTAATATTTATAAAACTGCATAAACTTCTTCTGTTAAAGTCATAGTTTAACCCTCTTGACAGATCTTGAGACCCTGTCTGCCATGGAAAAAATAGATCTGATAACGATGAAAATTCTCAAAATGTTAAATATCAGTCTCTTAGCAACCACCTGGATTTAAAGAGTTCACGTTCTTACCACCCTTTGAGAAGTGTGTTAATGATTAAATGGTTCCTAAGAGAAAGCTATTGAGCACCACCAGATTGCGGGGGGTGGTCCATGAGAGGCTCACCCGATTGACGGTCTCAGCCTCACGTGATGTCACTTGGCAGGAATCCTGATCCTGGCTCCCCCTTCCAGCCATCTCTGAAGGAGAAGCTGAGTCTCAGGGTCTGAGACGGCTTTCCGTGAGCTTTGGGCTTCCCTGGTGCTCAGACAGTGCAGAATCTCCCTGCAATGTGGGAGACTCAGGTTCAAACCCTGGGCCAGGAAGATCCCCTGGGGAAGAGAATGGCTGCCCACCGCAGCGTTCCTGCCTGGAGAACCCTGTGGACAAAAGAGCCCGCCAGGCTACAGCGCATGGGGCACAAGAGCTGGACCTGACTGAGAGACTCACACTTCAGTCCAGGGCACTCTGGGGGACTTTCCCGGAGGGAGTCTCATTTGTGATCCATTTGACAATGTGAAATACAGCATTAAGTGAGAACAACTGTGACGTTTCTGAGAATTGATATTCAGCTCTTTACAATCCAAATATTTAGTTTTGGTTCTGAACCAAGCAGAAAGCAAGAGCTCGAATACTCATGCCTGTGAAAGAAAAGTTATAGTCAGTGAGTGGAATAATTTCACGACTGCGGTTCTACTCCCAGCCCTTAGTCCAAATAAGCGCCCGATCTGAAAGGGATTCTCCAGGTGAGAACTGAGCGAGATGGTGCTTTAGGGAGGACGTCCCAGGAGCTGGCAGATTATCCTCAGAGTAAGCGTTTCTAACGGGACACACTGCTTCAGACTCGGCGTCATCTGTCACTTGTCTCAGATTTGGATGGCCCCTGGAATAATAAGGAAGCCCTCTGTCATTTTCTGACATCCTGTGAGGCAGCGATTTCTCCGTTTCCTCCACCAGCTTCTCCGAGGGCGCAGTTGAGCAGCTGGAAGCAGGTAGCAGCTGCAATCACCCCGCAGGTGGGGGGAGGTAGGAAACCTGCTTTTTGGAGACCTCTGCTCTGTTTCAAGGTCCCTTGTGCCCACTTTCTCTGGAATGACCTCTTATCTGTGATGGCAGTAAACTCCCCAGCAGAGAGTCAACACCCACGCGGAGTAGACCCTAAGATCACATTTGCTAGGAAAACATACAGGGCATTTCTTTAGATTTCTTTAAAATTCACTTTATTGGCAAATGGTTGTTCACAGTAGTCTCTTACAATCCTTTATACTTCGGTGTTGCCTGTTGTAACTTCTCCTTTTTCCTTTCTAATGAAATCATCCTCCAATTAAAATAAATTTTATAAAAGCAACTTCATTAAGTCTCCTCAGTGATAAATTATGAACCCCTAAATGAGGGTATGTGCAAAAATTATATAGGCCTTTTGATGAAATATAAATCTCCAGTAATCAGCCACAATGAGGATTCTTCCACAGCCAGATGTCACCTTAGTTCTTGTTTATGAAGACCTGGCAACTATGCCTGACCTTGGACACTGTGAGCACCTGTCAGAGTTGAGCAGGGGCCTTACTCTGGGTGCATCTTCAAAGGTGGGGAAAATGGGTTTGGGGACATCTAAGCTACTGAGGAAGGGAACGCCATTCTTATAAAATGAAATATGGGCATTTCTCCTTTAACTGACACGAGGTAAGATTTACCCTAAAATAGATTTATTTGGGGGTCGCTTCAGGTTTTTTTAAAATTCAAGTATCAATCAATAAAGAATTTCTTTATGGAACTCTCCTGTGTAAATCTATCACACTGAGGCAGCCGTTACTGAGTTTAAATTCTAGGGATGTTGTTCAAGTTTGCAGGGGCCGCCCTGACAAAGTGTCGCAGACAGGGGGCCTTCAACCACAGAACTGTGTCATCTCACAGTTCTAGATGCTTCCTCTCCCTCATCAAGCTCCCAGCAGCAGCGGTTTCCCAGGACGAACCATTCTTGGGGTTGCAGGTGGCCTTCTCAGCATCTTTTCCTCCTATTGGGAAACCAGTCCTAGAGAGTTGGGCTCACCCTTCTGACCTCATTTAACCTTCACCTGTTTACAAAGGACCATCTCCAAACAGCCACATTCCAAGGTGCTAGGGGTTGGAGTTTCAGTTTTGAATCTGGGAAAACACAGTTCAGTCTGTAATGGACAATGGGAGATGGAAATGGTTTATCCTAGCGAGGACAATGTAACTTAAGTCCCCAAACCTGGGTTGGCCGTTCCTGAGACATGATTGTGTTTGAGGGGTTTTGTGTTTTCTGCTCTCCAGCGGACGGGGATCCCTGAGTTTTAGTGTGTCTGGGGAAAGTCACACCTCTGGAGGACCTGGGTTCACACGGCTCCCTCCAACTCCTGGGAAACAGAGTCTGAGGGACTTAGCATCACGGGTCTCCTGCTGGGCCAATGGTGTTCAGAAAAAACTTGTCAAAACCTGGAACACATGTCTCGGGAGAGAAGGTTACGTGTGACGAAGGTGTGACGGAGGGATAGATCCTCCAAGTGGGGGGGCTGCCGCCTGAACATCGCCACTGGAAAACTTCCGGCCCCAAGAATGAATGAACGAATGACCAACCCAATCAATCCAGCAGCTCGGCCCTCGTGTGGAAGCTGTGGATGCTGCTGTGCGCATTTTTACTGTGCAATGCTGGTAATTGCTTCCTTTCTGTGCCCATGGCTATGATAGATTTTTTTCCCCCATAATTATAATTTCAGCAAATTTTTACAATTGTAAAATACTGCATTTTTAAAGAAATCCAACTGTCATCCCCCATTGGGCAGAGCTTCGCTTTATGCTGGTCATTCAGTTGCCTTCCTCAGTCTGGGCACCCAGCTCCAAGAACTCTTTACAGGGGCAGATTTATGATGGATGCCATCTGGTCTGATAGAAGGAAACAGATATTGATTTTTAATATTTTCTCCCAACTTGTTTACTCTAGGATAATACAGCAGCTGTGTGGCAGCTTGTCTCCGAGTGGAAAGGATTATTACCACTGCCTTTTGATGAGATAAATTACCTAGGATGACTTGAATGGCTAAAGGGTATACTTTGATGTTATGTCGCTTCATTTACCCTTATGACTAAATGATTATTGATTTTATATTTTTAAGCTCTTGAAACGTGAAAATAAGTTGGTGGAGGAGCCTGGCTGTGTTCGTTTTATTAATTTATTTCTGCAGGGCATAATTCACTTTGGACCAGGTTGTGAAGGTTTTGGGTTCATGACCGGCTGTAGATACAGTTGCAAAGAAATGGCTTATTTATATAGTCATTGCAAGTAGTCCCAAAATCAATACAGTCTGGGATTGGATGATTAAACTCAGTCCCTTTGTGGGATTCATCCCCATGGCCGCTGCCGCAGTCACCGTGGCCACAGCAGATCCATGGGATCAAGTCTACAAACAGCAAGTCTGTTTAAGCTGAATTTTTTTTTTGCTCATTTTTTTTTTTTTTAATCTGCTATGTTCATTCAATGACATTTTAACGGCCTGGAAACAAAGGAGTTGATTGCTTACGCTTACTTCAATTAAATCAGGAATCTGCGTTCAAAGCGGCACCTCCCAGGCTGTCGAGAGTGTCCGTGGGTGGATTGGGCACACTTGGATCAGAGGTGGGGCTGGGCTGTGTGTCGTCTGCGGTGCTTCTGCCGGCTCCGGGGCCTGAGGTGTGTGCCAGCCTTCCGCTGCTCGGCTGGCTCAGGACGCCCTGGTGCCTGTCTGCGCTGGGCGGGCGCCGGCATCTCTCTGGCAAGTGTCGCCTGCGTTGTCGTCGCCTGGCCACCGGCGCTGGTCAGCGTCCGTCTGCAGCGTGCCCGTACCGGTCCCTTTCATGTCTATCACTCCCTGGTCAAGTGCAAAAACTCTATAGAAAACCAGATTGGTTTTTGTTTGTATTTTTCATAACTTTCCCGATACTTAGTTCCATAGGTTTTAACAGAATTCGCCTCATTCCATCTGTTCTTGTTAGTAATAACATCTGATTTGATTGTGGGCCTTACAGCACCTCTGACATCGAGTTTCACGTTTGGAATTAGGGGTCTGAATTTTTTAGGCGACCTTCTCCGCTCGCCGCGCTCTGTGCCCCTGTGAGGGAAATGCAAGTAAGAGGAACCGACTTTCTAGGAAGAGTTTCATCCATTCACTCAGACCGTCAAAACCCCAGAGGGAACCCGAATCTGGGATTCACGACGGTTATGGGGGCCCCGACTTTTTCTTAGTTTCAGCAGAGTCCTCGGCCTGGGACTTCACCCCCTGCCCCCCAACCCCACTCAGCTGTGGTGGAGAAGAGATAGATCGTGAAACTCACTACTGCGTCCTGTCCCGGGATGGCATTTTAAAAGCCAACATTTTATATACCAATTGCATTTGGTAATATTACTTTTTGCCTTGGAAATTTATTTCAGATCAAGCCAACGCTCAGAGAACTTCAAATCTGCCAACAGAGACGACCCCTCTGTCCTCGCAGGAGAAGCAAATACAAGGCATTTCCTTCCGAAGACAGGACTCCTCACTGCTGTCAGTCATGGGGGCACATTTTACAGAGGTAAAAAAAAGGTGTAAAGCACTTTTCCTGACTTTAGTTGGTCCGTGTGTATGTATAATTAATATGTAGTAAATTATGTGGCTCAAGCTTAAAGCTTGTTTAAATGCATAGAATTGAAGTCGAATGAAGAAATAAAATAACTTTCAGAGCAGTGTAATGTAATATGTTGATCAATTTTATAGGGGAGTGGTGAATATTTAATTAATCACCTCGTGACAATTATTCACACCGGTCGGAATCAAGGTCTCCATTAAAGTCGAAGAATGGCTTCATTACAAATGACCCATAAAAGTGTCAAGTGCTGGCTGCGAAGACAAGTAATTTCCTTTCCCTTTAAGACCATTAGATGGGATGAGGGGGGTGGGGTAGGTGATGAAGTGCGTAATCGTGTGATTACAAAGAAAAGCTTCAGCAGTAAATTTGACAGCTAGGGTGGAGAGGGGGGCGGAGGAGGGCTGTAACGCGGGGTCTGTCCCTGTCCCTTCCGAGAGCTCTCAGTTCCATAAGAGGAGGGGAATGGTGGCCGCCTATTTTTGCGGACTTCGCTCTGGATGCCGCGGTGTTTGCCCAGGATGCTGGCGTGCCAAGCCATCAGCGACGCTGGATGTCAACAGAAGCACTGACGTTTTCCACTGAGAGCCCGGATGGCCCTCGGCAGAGGGAGGGTGCGTTGGCGGCACAGGGACTGACGTCCGGGGAGGCCGGCCTCCCGCCCGCGTCTGGCCGGCACGGGGAGACCCATATGTCACCAGAACCGGCCAAGCACCGCTGGGCCTGGCCGCGAGGACTCGGGGCACATCCATCACTGTGGCTCCGCTCCGGCCCCCGGAGCAGTCTGGAAAGTTGATGACTGCGGACGTTTCACCAAGTCCATTTCTTAATTTTTCAGCCTTGGCCAAGAATCCTTGACATTGATCAACTTTCAGATGCCGTGATGAGTCTCTGGGTTTTGAGGAACTCTTGCAGATATCTTCCTGAGTGAAAAATATTTTTCGTTCCCAATTGACTTGGCGGTGGAAATTCGTTTAGGAGAATGTCAGGATTCCAGGGCCTTGGAGAAAATAGTACTGGCTGGACTGTCTCCTCCAACCTCACTCCCCACCACCGCCCCCGCTCCCCCCAGCTGAGCGAGGCACCCTGGGTGTGAAAACCAAAGCTCAGCTTTAAGAGATCTTCTTAGACGCCAGTGCTAGGGTCACAATAAGTGTTTCGGACATTTGAATTTAATGGTGATTATGGGCTTCCCTCCAGAAGGCAATGGACCCCACTCCAGTACTCTTGCCTGGAAAATCCCATGGGTGGAGGAGCCTGGTGGGCTGCAGTCCACGGGGTCACTAGGAGTCAGACACGACTGAGCGACTTCACTTTCACTTTTCACTTTCATGCATTGGAGAAGGAAATGGCACCCACTCCAGTGTTCTTGCCTGGAGAATCCCAGGGACGGGGGAGCCTGGTGGGCTGCCGTCTATGGGGTCGCACAGAGTCGGACTCGACTGAAGCGACTCAGCAGCAGCAGCAGCAGCAGCATGGGCTTCCCTTGCGGCTCAGCTGGTAAAGAATCCACCTGCAATGCGGGAGACGTGGGTTTGATCCCGGGGTTGGGAAGAACCCCTGGAGAAGGGAAAGGCTACCCACTGCAGTATTCTGGCCCGGAGTCGCAAAGAGTTGGACTCGACTGAGCGACCTTGACTATATGGCCTCTTAAGCCGTTAGAATTTGTCTGAATTAGGCAGAGCTTTCAAAGGGCTCTTCCTGGCTTCAAGAGAAGCAGCATCCAAAGAGATGTAGGTTTTCAAAATTTCAGTGAGTCTTGGCCAACCCTGAAACACGATGCTTAAGCCCGACTTCTCTTCATTTCTCTGAACCTCACCTCTTTTAGGCTCCTTTCCCGCCCCCCCGCCCCCACCCCGGTAGCCTGGCTCGTGTGCACACACACACACACACACACAAGTTCAAGTGGCCGCTTTGGAGAACTAATGGCTATTGACGCTGGCCGGGATTTCTGAGATGCTATCTCACCCTCATAAAGACTTTGCGGTATGCCGTTTACATTGTATCTGCTGATTGTATAATCATTATTGATTTCCTTGTGTGTAGTACCTATGTCAAACAGCCTAATATATTTAAATGGTGATTATTCCAGTTCTGTATCTACCACGAGATAAGATCAAAGGCAGTTAAGGCTGGGCTAGATAGGGGGCAAGATAAGGAAATGCACTCGAGACCCTGCCCAGGCTATTGTGCAGCTCAACAGCCATTGAGAGCATTTAATAATTAACTTTCTAAAGCAGGTTGAGATTTTTGGGTCCGCAGAAGAGTGAGGCTGGCAGATGGCGGGAGAACGTCCCAGACCCGCAGCTAGAAAGGCATCTCAGGCACGAGAGTGCCAGCGGATGGATGGATTGCTTTCAAAGACCCTGGGAAATCATTCCGTGTGCTTAATTTACTCCTTGTTTTGTACAAATACTCCTGAAGAAATGAGACCCACATTTAGACCTACGCGTAATTTCCCCCAGGCTGGAGTCACTGCTCATCGCGGGGGTGGGATGCGCCTTGAGCCCCGCCGGTGGCGGGCAGGGTCTTTGCTCCGTCTCTGGGGAGACACGGTCATTGTGCTTTGTTAATCATCCAGTGTTACCCGGCCTGGGCTGCTGGGTCAGGATGTCTGATTGGGCACATTTATGTGAAGGCAAAGCAAACTGATTTTGTTGCAGCTGCAGAATTTGTTTCACAGCATTTTCTTTTTCAAAATACATTTTGGATTACAGTTTCATTGGAATTCTCTGCAGCATAATAAAGAAATACGTATTAATTTGAAAGGTGCTACATTTAAGATAACCAAAGAAAAATAAAGCTCCACAAAAACCAGATCTCAATGCGAGGCTTTAACAGACACAAATATCAACAGACACTTTGACAATCATGGTTCGAGCAGTCTCCCTGGGCCGTGACAAGTGTGGATCGTAAGCCTTCTCACCTGCTTCTTTCGTCTCCTGGCAGGGTGGGTGGGACACGTCTGCCGGCTCTGACAGATGCTTCTGTGGCTTCATAAGAATATCTATTTAGACTGTCTTCTTGGACCACATCATTTTTTTCCCCTTTACATCATGTTTATTAGAAGTTATCCTGCTTAGCTGGGGTCGTTAACAGAACACCAAGGGCAACCACAGAATCAGAGCAAGGCCAAGTTTTTCCAGGAAACCACAGAGTCAATTTTGATGTCAGGTTCATCAGTTGCAGTGATTTGTTTCAATGAACCTTGGCAGATGAAAGGTTCATAGTACAAAATGTCCTGAAACATCATCCTTTAAGCTTTCCAGAATGCTGTAGGATCCAGTCTCACATAAAGTCACAGACATAAAGCAAATAGGAGTTCCCAGGTGGCGCTAGTGGTAAAGAATCCGCCTGCCAGCTCAGGAGATGCAGGAGAGTAGGGTTCGATTCCTGGGTTGGGACGATCCCCTGGAGAAGGGAACATCTACCCACTGCAGTATTCTTGCCTGGAGAATCCCAGGGACAGAGGAGCCTGGCAGGCTACGGTTCACGGGATCACAAAAAGTTGGACATGACTGGGCAACTAACACTTTCACATAGAGTCAGGCAGTGCCGGTAAGGAACGTGATTGAAAGCCACGGCGACTGACCCGTATTTCGGGTGGAGAAACCCACGGCGCAGCAGGTGCGCGCCTGCCCCAGGGCACTAAGGCCTCCGGGGGTGCGTGCCCTGCTTCATCACCAAGCTGCCCACCCTGGGGGTGAAGGGACACTCTGGGCAGCGAAGTCTCAAGTTTTGCTTGGGTTCTCTGAACACCTTGCTGCGGTGGTCATGTGGAAACGGAGTTCCAACAGGTTCCCGGTACAGTTCACCCAGACGGTGGTGGAATAAAGGGATTTGGGTCACACTCTTGTTGAAATGCAATAATCATACTGAGAACATTTGATTCGATTTGTATTTAATTTGTTGATTTTAAATGATCTCGTGGTTACTTCTGTCTTCCAATTCATTACAACACTTACCCCTTAAACTAGTTCCATATGAGATATAGTGTAGTAACGTTTTTCTTCCTTAGTTTTACTTTTTTTTTTTTTTGAGAGGACAAAGAAAATCTTTTATTATTTTAAATTCTTTTTAAGCTTTTTATTTTATGTTGGAATATCATTGATTATATTCCAGGGCTTCCCCGGTAGCTCAGCTGGTAAATAATCCACCTGCAATGCAGGAGACCCGAGTTGGATTCCTGGGTCCAGAAGATCCCCTAGAGAAGGGAATGGCTACCCACTCCAGTGTTCTGGCTTGAATTGTATCAGTTCAGTTCAGTCACTAAGTTGTGTCCGACTCTTTGCGACCCCATGAATCGCAGCACAGATTGTACAGTTCACGGGGTTGCAAAGAATTGGACACGACTGAGCAGCCTTCGCTTTCACCTTGGTCTTCCCTGGTGACTGCTGGTAAAGAATCTGCCCGCACTTGCAGGAGACCAGGGTTCAATCCCTGGGTGGGAAAGCTCCCCTGGAGAAGGAAGTGGCAGCCCACTCCGGTATTCTTGCCTGAAAAGTCCCATGGACGGAGGAGCCTGGTGGGCCGCATGGGGACCCACAATCCGTGGGGTTCACACCGCTGATTAACAATGCTGTGTTAGTTTTGGGTGTAAAGTGACTCAGTTATACATATACATGAATCTATTCTTTTTCAAATTTTTTCCATTTAGTATTTAATATCCATTCAGTATTTTGTTACTTAATACTGAGCAGAATTCCCTGTGCCATACAGTATCGGTTCAGTTCAGTTCAGTCATTCAGTCCTGTCCAACTTCTTGTGACCCCATGAACCACAGCACTCCAGGCCTCCCTGTCCATCACCAACTCCCAGAGCTTGCTCAAACTCATGTCCATCGAGTCGGTGATGCCATCCAACCATCTTATCCTCTGTCGTCCCCTTCTCCTCATGCCTTCAATCTTTCCCCAGCATCAGGGTCTCTTCCAATGAGTCAGTTCTTTACATCAGGTAGCCAAAGGATTGGAGCTTCAGCATCAGCCCTTCTAAGGAATATTCAGGACTGATTTCATTTAGGATGGACTGGTTGAATCTCCGTGCAGTCCAAGGGACTCTCAAGAGTCTTCTCCAAAACCACTTCAAAAGCATCAGTTCTTTGACACTAAGCTTCCTTTATGGTCCAACTCTCACATCCATATGTGACCACTGGAAAAACCATAGCTTTGACTAGATGAACCTTTGTTGGCAAAGTAATGTCTTTGCTTTTTAATATGCTGTCTAGGTTGGTCATAGCTTTTCTTCCAAGGAACAATTGTCTTTTAATTTCATGGCTGCAGTCACCATCTGCTGTGATTTTGAAGCCCAAGAAAATAAAGTCTGTCACTGTTTCCATTGTTTCTCCATCTATTTGCCATGAAGTGATGGGACTGGATGCCATGATCCTAGTTTTTTGAATGTTGAGTTCTAAGCCAGCTTTTTCACTCTCCTCTTTCACTTTCATCAAGAGGCTCTTTAGTTCCTCTTCACTTTCTGCCATAAGGGTGGTGTCATCTGCGTATCTGAGCTTATTGATATTTCTCCCAGCAATCTTGATTCCAGCTTGTGCTCCATCCAGCCTGACGTTTCACATGACGTACTCTGCATAGAAGCTAAATAAGCAGGGTGACAATATACAGCCTTGACGTACTCCTTTCCTGATTTGGAACCAGTCTGTTGTTCCATGTCCAGTTCCAACTGTTGCTTCTTGACCTGCATACAGATTTCTCAGGAGGCAGGTAAAGTGATCTGGTGTTCCCATCTCTTGAAGAATTTTCCACAGTTTGTTGTGATCCACACAGTCATAGGCTTTAGTGTAGTCAATGAAGCAGGTGTTTTTCTGAAATTTTCTTGCTTTTTCTAGGACCCAACAGATATTGGCAATTTGATTTCTGGTTCCTCTGCTATATAGCATAAACATTTTACATCTTAGAGGGCTGTTTTCCATGGTCAATCTGAAATGTGGAATTTCCTGCACTTCAAGGAATGGCGTTGTTGGGCCGCATGAGGTGAAAAGCCCGGGGCTTCTTCCTGATCATCCACGTGCTCAGTGGAGTTCGCTCCCTGTGTGGGCAAGGCGGAGACCACGTGTACCCCAGTGCTCACTGGGTGGCTCTGTGTGGACACAGGGCAAAGCCCGGCCCCATCAATGCCACTTGGCTTGCAGACCCCACACCCGCAAGCAGGGAGGACGCAGGGCTTGGGGCTCTGCACACAGTCGGGGGCTATTGATCCCCGGTGATTTGGCACAGAGATGGGGGCCACCCTGACGGGGCGGCTTCCTGGCACAGCCCCTGCAAATATCACGGCCATGAAGGGACCCGCATGTGTCTCAGGCTGCCCTCTCCCCAAGCCAGCCCCAGGATGGGGGGGCCTGCCTCAGAAAGTGCCTTGGGGCATCCTGGTGAGGGGGCTGGACCTGCGCAGGGAGGGGCCACTCAAGATGGGGGGCTCAGCAAGTCCCACGGGGGCCTCTGGGGGACGCCCAGCAGCTCTGGGGGCTGCAGAGTTGTCCGTGGGGTGAGAGTGGAGATGGGAGGGGTCACATGGACACCCACCTCCCAAGAATGGTTAAGGGTCATCCTGGGATGAGTCCTTGTCAGTCTCCAGGCAGAGCAGGTTCCGGGCGGCTCAGGAGCCTCTGATGAGGACTCGGGAGTGGGCTGCTTGGTGACAAGACAAACCAGGGGCGGGGTGGTCCTGAAGATGGCGATGGTTTGGAGGGGAGGTGGGAGCCGCCAGACAGCTGCCACCAGGGGACATTCTTTTAACAGCGTGGCTAATTTTATCCAAAAATGAAACTTAAGTTGTAATTAAAAATACTCATTAAATGGGATTATTTAAATTGTTTTAAAAAGCCAATTGGAAAATGGGCAAAAAACCTAAACAGACAATTCTCCAAGATGACATACAGATGGCCAAAAAGCACATGAAAAGATGTTCAGCGTCGCTAATTATTAGAGAAACGTGAGCCCGAACTGCCGTCACCTCACGCCGGCTGTAACGGCCATCCTCACAGCATCTACCGACGGCAGACGCTGGGGAGGGTGCGGAGGGGCGGGAACCCCACCACCCCGCTGACGGGAGGGCAACCTGCAGCGGCCACTCCGGAGAACAATACGGAGGTTCCTTACAAAACGGGAAGGAGAGCCACCATCTGACACCGCAATCCCACCACCCTGGGCATACAGCCAGAGGAAGCTCCAACGTGAAAAGATACAGGTCCGACAATGTTCATAGCATTCCTAGCTGCGACAGCCAGGAATAAACGTCCATTGACAGATGAATAGATAAAGGAGATGTGGTATGTATATATGCAGTGGAATACTGCTGAGCAGTAAAAAGAATGAAATAATGCCAAATCGGTAGCAACATGGCTGGACCTGGAGATTGTCATAGTAACTGAAGTAGTCAGAGAGAAAAAGATAAATGCCATATGCTATCACTTACAGATGAAATCTAAAAATTCATACAAATGGCTTCCATGACAAAAGTAAAATAGGCTCCCAACATAGGAAACAGATTTACGGCTGGATGAGAAAATGGAGATAAATTAGGAGTTTGGGATTAGCACATACACATCTCTATATATACTAATAATATGCAAAAGCAGAAAGGACCTACTGCATAGCACAGGGAACTGTATCAGTATCTTGCAATAACCTGTAAAAGAAAACAATCTGAACTAGAATATAAATATATATAAATACATCTGAATCGCTTTGCTATACACTTGACACTAACACAACGTTGTAAACTACCTGTACCTCATTAAAAACCATGAAAATATGTTCAGTTCTAACTTCCATTTGAGTATCGTGGTCCTATTCTCTGATAGTGCAATTCCACCGATCGGGCTCGGCAGGAAGCATGGGTGTGTGTGTGTGTGTCTGTGCTCACCAGCTCTAGAAGCAACCAGACTGCAGGCGGGCAGTGGGCACTCCCAGAGATCTTCTGGGGACGTGGTTCAGCTCGGGACTGTGGGGTCTTGGGAGTCCTGGAAACTATCTGTTGTTCAGCATTGCCTTTTCCGCAGGAACCTGGCCATCCCCAAAAGCAGTTTGCAAGCTGCATAGCTTCGCCGATGGATAATCCACAATGACCAAGCTTTTCCCCACAGCATGGTGGCAATGAAACGCTACCTTGGACATCAGCAGAAAATATTTAAGGGTCAAACAGCTAGTCCAAGGAATTTCCTGAGTCTTTACACTTGAGATTTGTGTAATATTTTACTTCTTAGACTTTATGTGCAAGAGAGAGGAAACAAAATGATGGCTGAGCCAGACTTTACGATTTGAAAACTTAACGTGGCCCGCAGATGGAGGTCATGGTTACGGCCTCAGTCCCTGACAGCTGCTGGAGACCTTCCCGCATCTCAGAGCTTTCCCCTGTCTGACACCATCGTGTTATCCCTTGGCATTAAATGAACTGAATATCTGTTTGGAAAAGCATTTTTAGCAATGAGGGCATTTACAGAGTGCTTTAGTGTCTAGGACGCCCTGTTCATTCTCAGAGAGGATGGTCTTGAAAGCTCCGCCAGATGTCAAGGGCAAGAGAAGCTGTGTGAGGCGCATGGCCACGTGTAGAGACCACCTTTTAGTGTCTGACTCACAACAGCTCTTCAGGCCATTGAAAAATCACTTCCGTGTAAAATTGCATTTCTTCAATTTGAACCATTATTCCACCTTGTTTGAGTCAATTTTAAACAACCTGTGAAGCAAAAGGGGGAAAGTAAGCCCTCATCTTTACTTGTTCCCAGTGACAGCTGCTGAGGGATTTTGGCAGTGACTTTCCAGCTGAAACGCTGAGTAAACCACGCCCTGTCAACTATGAGTTTCTGTAGAATCGGGATATCACGCCTGCCAAGGGCTGATTCTGTTGTTTGAAGATGTGGGCATACGCATTTTGATTCTTTAAAATTTAATCCAAAATGATGTGTTCATCAAATCCTTAATTCCTATTGCTTGAAATTATGAAGCTGGGTGCCAAGAAATTTTCTGATATTTCTTTAGAGACTTCTTGAGATTCTTTCTGGGATGCCTTAAGAAGGAGAAAGGAGATTTCGGTCTATGGAGGTTCCCTGGCCTTTGCAGAAACCCTGATACTCTGACATTTCAGTGCTGATTAATGCTCTCTGGGAAGCTAGAGGCTCTGTAGAAGGGTCTCTGTTTTCACTTTCACATGCTGTGGAAGCTTCTCTGGTGGTCATGGAATTTATATTAGGAATTTCCTGTGTCCTGTCAAGAATTATCTGATGCTACAACTTTGGCTTACACTGACTAACTAGTCCCTGTTATGTACATAGACCTATGCTTCATTTTTAATATAAGAAAAACTTCTGTGTCTCTCTTTGCCCTTAGCAACCCTACCTTTCATTCCCCTTTTTCTTAAATGAAGGGAATTTGATGGCTCCCACAATAGATAAACTCAGAGGTTGGGATGGGATTCAGGCATGGCTTGATCAAGCCCCTGTTTCTGTGTAGCTGTGATTGATTGTCTCAGAGCTCCCTCCCTCCATGTGTGGCTGTCACCCCAGAATCACTTCTCTTGTAGTGGTGAGTAAAGACAAGCCAGGCTTTGTGCTCTCCAGAGCATAGCTGCGTCCTGAACAGGCACTTCCCCCAGGTTTGTCCACCTGAATGGTGTCGTGTGGCTCTGAGGAACCAGGTACTGAGCCTGGAGACTGGGTTGTGCTCGTCGACCTCCCATCGCTCCCCGCCTCCCTCTGATGCTGCTGCAGTCAGCTCCCCCAGGGTGCACAGCCTGCCCGGCCCCCCCCCCCCCCCCCCCCCAGGGGCGTGGTTGCCATTCTCCACGCACTTCAGCGCCTGGGGAGTAATTCAGCAGCACTGACCGTGCTGTTGCGGCTCTAAGAGCTGGAGGAGGTGGTGGAGAAACCTCTAAAGGGAGAAGCAGGAGAGGCTGCCTGTCTTCCCTCAGGCTGCGCCTGTCCCCGCTGGCTCACAGCATGAGAGCCTTGTACCCCGGGGTGATGGCATAAAGCAGAAAGTCCCTGGGCCCTCAGCTCCCCCAGGGTGCCCAGCCTGCCCGGGGCGGGGGGGAGGGGGGGAGAGGGGCGTGGCTGCCATTCTCCACGCACTTCAGCGCCTGGGGAGTAATTCAGCAGCACTGACCGCGCTGTTGCGCCTCTAAGAGCTGGAGGAGGTGGTGGAGAAACCTCTGAAGGGAGAAGCAGGAGAGGCTGCCTGTCTTCCCTCAGGCTGCGCCTGTCCCCGCTGGCTCACAGCACGAGAGCCTTGTACCCCGGGGTGATGGCATAAAGCAGAAAGTCCCTGGGCCTTGCCCTCCACCCCTCGGACCCCTCCTCTCCTTGATTCTGGACTCAGACCCTCGTCCTGACCCTAGCCTCTGGCTTGCCGTCCCAGTTTTGGGAGCACAACCTTCTCTTGTTGCCTTAAATCAAGTGATTCACTGGGCCCTGGAATCAAATGTGGGCTCAAAGGGACCCCCACCCACCTTGACCCTGGCCCAGGCTGTGGTTCCTCTCACCAGACAGCTGCTGGGAGGACAGGGGCAGCCCTGGATGGATCCATGAGACATTCCCAGGTAGTGGAGGGCTTTTAACATCACTGCGCTCTCCCAATCCAGGCCCCTGTGCTCTGTGTGACCTGGAGGAGTTCAAGGTCACAGCATCCACAGCAGGAGGCCACGCCCATTGAGGCTCCTGGAAAATCCAAGGGCCAGACACTCAACAGTGGCTCAAGACAGCAGAAGGACTGGGTGCCGTGAAGAAACATGACGCTGAATTCCAGACTGCTGCCCTTGGGGTGCTGCCCGTTTATTTATTTGCTTGTTCTCTTGAGAGACAGTGATTTATGCAGATAGTTATTAATCCGCTCTCTTTGGTGAGAGTGTTTTTTTGTTGATGTTCAATCACTAATTCGTGTCTGACTCTTTGCAACGCCATGCACTGCAGCATGCCAGGCTTCCCTGTCCTTCACCATCTCTGAGCTTGCTCAAACTCACGTCTGTTGAGTTGGTCATGCCATCCAACCATCTTGTCCTCTGTCGTCCCCTTCTTCTTTGTGAGAGTGCATTCTCCAGTTTAAAGGATATTTAGCCATCATCGCTGTTCTCACAAATTCAGTGCTACTGTGGAGGGAAAAACGAGCACCCAGAGATGGAGATGCTCGCACAGTGGACCTGCCTGCCTGCAGGAAGAGGGTTTCAGTGGAGCTTGGCCAGGGGGCAGGCATCCACAGGCCACAGGCTGTTTCTCTGTAGAGCAGGAGCTGGCAGAGGTCTGTGAGGCAGAACGGAGCGTGAATTTATTTTGACATTTACAAGAAACTCTGGCACCAGCCAAGGAAGGCATTTCAGAGGGGTGAGGCCGGGGCAGGGGGTGTCTGTGATGCAGTGAAGCCTGGGACAGTGCAGTGGAAAGAAGCAAGGACGTTGCAACAGGAGTAGGGAAAGGAAGTAAGAGTGGTCTTGAAATTTCTTGCCCAAAAGAAGGAAAGGATGGTGAGCCAGGGAGCACAGGTGAAGATAGATGGAGGGATGGAGGGAGGGATGGAGGGATGCATGCATGGATGCATGGATGGGTGCGTGGATGGATGAGTGGATGGATGGATGGATGGATGGATGGGGAGAAGGCAATGGCATCCCACTCCAGTACTCTTGCCTGGAAACTCCCATGGACACAGGAGTCTGGTAGGCTGCAGTCCATGGGGTTGCTGAGTCAGACACGACTGAGCGACTTCACTTTCATGCATTGGAGAAAGAAATGGCAACCCACTCCAGTGTTCTTGCCTGGAGAATCCCAGGGATGGCAGAGCCCAATGGGCTGCCATCTGTGGGGTCACACAGAGTGAGACACGACTGAAGCGACTTAGCAGCAGCAGCAGCAGCATGGATGGATGGATGGGTGGATGCATGGATGCATGCATGGATGAATGGATGGATGAATGGATGGATGGATGGATGCATAGAGGGATGGATGGATGCATAGATGGAAGATGGGTGGATGGATGAATGAATGAAGCAGGGCCATCTGGTCAACTTACATGGCAACAACTAGAGAGGAGGGGTCTTCTCTGAGGGAGGAGCTGCGGGTGGGGGGAGTTACTAAGTCACAACCGCCCTTGCCCAGACACCTCTCAGGATGGCTCCACTCCCACCTGAGCCCACCTCTCCCTCCAGGAGTCCATTCCGCTGCGCTCCGGGGTTACTGAAGATGGAGCAGGCACCGCCCTTTCACCAGGCTTGGGAGCCAAGGAAGGGAGACTTGGAACCAGCAGGTGGTTTGCCTGGGCCCTGGAGGGACAGGTAGGACTTGGTCAGGTGACATGAGGGGCAGGCACTCTTGGGAGGTGCAACCATAACCATATGTCGAAGGCAGAACCAGGGATATTTTGAGCTGCAGGCTGGGTGCAGGAAGACTGCGTGGGGGAGGGCGAAGCGCCGAGGTCACCAAGCACCTGGCAAAGAAGATGAAAAAGTCTGGAAACCCCGGTGACCCCAGAATAGGGGAGAGGACCACCGGCGGGATGCCCAGGGTTATAGATCAGGGTGGGGCACGGCTGCTGAGTGTGCTCGTCTGCTCCTGCCATTTTGTTTAATCAAAACAGTTCTGAATCCCACACATTGAACAGACCCAGGGAGCCATTTTTGGTGGGTGATGTTGCTATGAGAACAGAAGTGTGATGTAGACGGAATTTCTGAGTTTCCACGGGGATAGGAACCGAATGTAGAAGCCGATGGACCCCTGGGACCAAGATGCGAGGTGACCCCTTCTGCTTGGTTTTCAGCCTTGTTGCTGCTGTTCAGTAGCTAAGTCATGTCTGACCCCATGGACTGCAGCACACCAGGCTTCCCTGTCCTTCACTGTCTCCTGGAGTTTGCACAGATTCATGTCCATTGAGACGGTAATGCTATCTAACCATCTCATCCTCTGCTTCCCCCTTCTCTTGCTTCAGTCTTTCCCAGCATCAGGGTTTTTTCCAATGAGCCAGTTCTTCACGTCAGGTGGTCAAACCATTCTGCATCAGTCCTTCCAATGAATATTCAAGGTTGGTTTCCTTTAGGATGGACTGGTTGGATCTCCTTGCAGTCCAAGGGACTCTCAAGGGCCTTCTCCAACACCACAGTTCCAAAGCATCAACTCTTTGGGCTCAGCCTTCCTTATGGCCCAGCTCTCACATTCGTACATGATGACTGGGAAACCACAGCCTTGACTATTCAGCATTTACTTGACAAATGTCCCTCAGGAAGATGCTGAGGCCAAGGAGAGGATGTGAGGGCCTGTCGACCACTACCATTTTGCAAACGCTCAACAGCCCGACCCACAGAAGGCCCAACTCAGGAAGACAGACCACGTCCTCCTCCAGTGCAGGAGAAGGTGTAACATGTGCTTGAGTTACTGGAAGCCTAGGTTTATTGCTACTGCACTTCACAGTCCCAGTGAAGACGGCTTCTCCCACCGTGGTGCTCCATGGAAACTGATCTTCCTGGGATCTGCATGGGCGTTTAAGGCTTCTTTTCCTTTGGTCTCCAAGGTAGATGGGCATTTTATTGCTTCTATCCCTTAAATTTCAAATGAGTGACGAGCATATTATTATACCCACAGGAGGATGGTTTTAAACTCACACATCTGTGTCCAATGCCTTTAAGATCCTATCAACCCTGGGCATGCGACAAACCCGCTGATTTCTACAAGGAACTCCTTGTAAATAAGGAGAACGCCTTTCGGACCATGGAGTCCTGCATTTTCCAGGCGGGTTTCTCTCTAGTTGAGAAGGTTGGACCCAGAGCTGGGGACAGTGGCTTGCCCTGTTTTCCCAGCAGGGGACCTCCATCAGGGCAGTGTGGCCTGGTGTTATCAAACAAGAATGAAGTCCTCCAGGCTCAGTCCTTTACACTCGCTAATCTTGGTGACTGTTTACACGCTACTATTTGTTAAATGGCAAAGTTTATTGATTTGGCAAATTCAGTCCCACATTGTAGATTTTCTCTCAGTCTGTGTTGGTACATGTGGTTCAGCATTTTTAAATGTCAACTGCAAAGTATTATTGATCGGTAATTAAAAGTGGAGAGAAAAATTAGCATAGTAGAAGTTTACGGTCATTAGTACAAGAACCGTCGGGCAATTATTTAGCATGTTTTAACATTTATTTTCTTTCCTGTTATTGACATAGTGCATGATGCTCACCCAACAGTTTCTGTTTTGCTAAAAAGGAAAGTTTCACCATCAATAAGAATTAATGACGTGCAATTCTTTTTGAAAACGTGCCTGTTGGTTTTCCTGCTGCATAAACAAGCTAGTCTGAAGGGTTCTCTGTGCTCTGGTTAGAATGAGAGAGGGGGCCTAGCTTCGTGCGCCAACCGGGGGAAGTTGATGTCTTCCCAGGACCAAGGGCTAGGCGTCCTGATTGAAACTGAACCAGGAAACCAGGGAGCATTTCAGCAAACTATCTCAGATATTCTCAGATGCAATGCAGATTTCCATATTCTATTCCTTATAGGCGTACTGCACTCACCAAGTCACAGGAACAGATTTTTATCCTGAAAATACAGTCATCCTCAGGGTTAGATGTTACCAGTGTTCTCAGAAGTCCATAATTTATCATGTTTAGAAATCTAGAGGACAAAGCCTGCAACTCAAGTGTGTTAGTCCCTGTGACTGTGGCTGGAGGTGGCAGCACGGTTCGGTGGCCCTAGGGCAGGGGTGGAGCAGGCATTGAGGGCGACCTTACTTGGATCTGATTTGGGGCCAGCAGAGTTTCATATTCAGGACCTTAGTGATGGGCCTGGACCATCAGAGAGGAGATTCTGAGCCACACCACCAGTTTAATCAGGACTGCAGTTCAAGGCCATGGAGCACGCACTCATTCCGCGATCATGCTTCATCCCTGAGGATGTCTGCTCACGTGGACAGCTCGGCATCCATTCTTCTCCCCTTTGAGGCCGAGTGCCCTCCAGGTGGGCCGGGAGCCCCTCCGTGGATGGGCAGGCTGGCTGTCCTCCCTTGGTTTGGAGCCGACACTGCCGGGCACAGCCCAGAAGGGGAGTGTCCCCTGGGGCTGTGTGTGGCAGCCCCCCAGGGAAAGGACTGGCACGGAACGCCGATGCCCGGGCCCTGGCCAGCTTTCTGACGCTCCGGCAGTGAGGCCTGCTTGAGGATCCCCCGGGGGGGCCTCCAGTGCTCAGAGGGGCCTCTCCCCACAGGTGGGCTGGGTGTGGGGCGTACGACGGCCGCCCTGTTCGCGGCGGGACGGTGGTCCCAGGTGTGTTCCCAGAGAGAAGAACGCTGAGGTCCACCTGGCCCATGTGGCATCTTTAGGGAGGAGGGGGTTTTTGTGAAGCCTTGTGGTCGGGGGACACACGAAACCAAGACGTAGATGGGGGTCTGGCTGGATCTGACTCAGGAGGAAATTCAGCCAGGTTGGAGGGATGGCGGGGAGGGGGCTCACCTGCCGCCGTGCGGTGCGGCTTTGGCTCTAGTTGCCTGAGCTCTGACGTTATCTTCTCTGAGACTAGGATGGTCAGAAACAGGCCCACTGAGAACGGGGGTCAGGAGGGCTTGGAGGCAGAGATGGGTTCTGGCACTGACTCTGCAAGCACCTCTCAGCGCCCGCCCGCCCACCCCAGCAAAGAGGCCCAGGGCTCCAGCAAGGCCACAGCGAAGGATTCACTCTAAGATGAAGTGCGAAGTGATCAATAGATCACATGAAGATGATAGCAAGGTTCTTGAAGCTTGAAAATGTCGGGGAAAACCCACAAAGGAAGGTGGCCGAGAGGCAGACAGAGGCCAGGGGGAGTCACAGGGGAGCGCTGATTGTTGAGGGAGAGAGTTTCATTTAATAATTTAGTGAGCTAGTTTTTCAAAGAAATGAAATCTATTAAAAGCTCTGTTTTCATTTGATTAATAAATGCTATATAGGAACAACAAATAACCAAATAATTAAAGCAAATCCAATCTCTTATGCAAACATCCTTTAAACAGCCCTTAATTTGCTTTTAAATATAAATATTAAATAATACCCAACCCTTGAAAGAATCCTCCCCCAAGTGTGCTCTCCAGGCTGGTCCCGCCTCTCTAGTTTTCACCCTGAGTACAGGCCCTTTCTATCTTGTGGCTTTAAAGGCCAGGCTCTCTACTTGAAGGATGTTCCTGCCTGATTTTCCTTTGCTAGTGATTGATTTGATACAGTTCATTCTGCATTTTGTCACTTAAGGTCATTAATATCCTGGATGGCCTTAAAGCTTTGCCTGTGAGGTTGGACATAAGCATCCTAAAATATTTTCACCTGATTTCTGCATATTTACTGTGCGCATTGAATCCCGCTGGCCTCTCTCATGTGTACAGACTGAAGAACTTTCCGGGCTGGGCACACAGGTCGCTCAGCCACGCTTCCCTTTACTAAGCTGTGCCCGCGCTCAGTCGTGTCCGCGCTTTGTGACCCCGTGGACAGTAGCCCGCCAGGCTACTCTGTCCATGGGACGTGACTCTGAGCAAACTCTGGGAAGCCTGGTGGGCTACCGTCCACAGCATCACAAAGAGTCAGACACGACTGAGCGACCGAACCAGCAAGATTATCTGCAAAGAAGTAATAGAAGAATTGTGTGTTCCTTTTATCTTTATTGTTTTTTATTATATTTATTTATGATGTAAATTTGCATTTAGGCTTCAAAACCTTGTGGGTAGCGCCCGCCCACCCCAGCAAAGAGGCCCAGGGCTCCAGCAAGGCCACAGCGAAGGATTCACTCTAAGATGAAGTGCGAAGTGATCAATAGATCACATGAAGATGATAGCAAGGTTCTTGAAGCTTGAAAATGTCGGGGAAAACCCACAAAGGAAGGTGGCCGAGAGGCAGACAGAGGCCAGGGGGAGTCACAGGGGAGCGCTGATTGTTGAGGGAGAGAGTTTCATTTAATAATTTAGTGAGCTAGTTTTTCAAAGAAATGAAATCTATTAAAAGCTCTGTTTTCATTTGATTAATAAATGCTATATAGGAACAACAAATAACCAAATAATTAAAGCAAATCCAATCTCTTATGCAAACATCCTTTAAACAGCCCTTAATTTGCTTTTAAATATAAATATTAAATAATACCCAACCCTTGAAAGAATCCTCCCCCAAGTGTGCTCTCCAGGCTGGTCCCGCCTCTCTAGTTTTCACCCTGAGTACAGGCCCTTTCTATCTTGTGGCTTTAAAGGCCAGGCTCTCTACTTGAAGGATGTTCCTGCCTGATTTTCCTTTGCTAGTGATTGATTTGATACAGTTCATTCTGCATTTTGTCACTTAAGGTCATTAATATCCTGGATGGCCTTAAAGCTTTGCCTGTGAGGTTGGACATAAGCATCCTAAAATATTTTCACCTGATTTCTGCATATTTACTGTGCGCATTGAATCCCGCTGGCCTCTCTCATGTGTACAGACTGAAGAACTTTCCGGGCTGGGCACACAGGTCGCTCAGCCACGCTTCCCTTTACTAAGCTGTGCCCGCGCTCAGTCGTGTCCGCGCTTTGTGACCCCGTGGACAGTAGCCCGCCAGGCTACTCTGTCCATGGGACGTGACTCTGAGCAAACTCTGGGAAGCCTGGTGGGCTACCGTCCACAGCATCACAAAGAGTCAGACACGACTGAGCGACCGAACCAGCAAGATTATCTGCAAAGAAGTAATAGAAGAATTGTGTGTTCCTTTTATCTTTATTGTTTTTTATTATATTTATTTATGATGTAAATTTGCATTTAGGCTTCAAAACCTTGTGGGGAGCACACTCAAGACTCTAAGATAATTTTCTGGTTCCTACCTGCCATCTGGGAAGAGGTGACAGAGCTCCGCTTATCAAACAGAAGGTAAGGGGGAGACTCAGGGAGAGCCAAGCGGCTGGTTCACGGTCAGAAGAGGGGTCAGGACGCCGTCCTGTGGGTTCCGCTCGTTTTCGGAGCGTTCTCTGTCATCCCTATATGTGCCAAACATCTGTGTGCACAATCACATCACGAGTGTTATCTGCTATGTGAACATCTTTTTTTTTTTTTATAGACAAGCACATCAATTTCAATAAAGAGAAAAACTGCCTATAAAATACCCTATAATATGAAAAGGTATTTCTCAGACATTGTTCCAAAGCAAATGAAAAATATATACAGACTTATAGCCTTGGGGAAAAAAAATGTCCCTACATTTTCTCTGTTAGACAGTATTTCCTACTTCGTGTCAGATCTTTGCACTTTTTAAAAGAAATATTCACAAAAAAGAGCCCGGAACCCTTTCAAGTTTGGGGAGCTGAATCCAATAGTGTCTCTAGGAACTTTGGGGAAACAACGCTTGTACTGAACGATTCCGTAACATAAAAGGTGTTTCTTGAAATTCCAAAGTACTCAAGATTTCCACGCGACCACAGTTTGAGAACAGGAAGGCTTTTCTTACGTACGATGTGTGAAGACAACTTTAAGCCTGGGCGGATTCTCACGCCCGTAAGTCGCTTTACTAATGGGATGTTGTCTCATGTATCCTTGTCCCCAGCATCTGACATCATCTCTGTTTCCTGAAAGAGGAGGCAGTTGTGGGGAAGCAAGAATGATGGACCGCCGGCCAGCCAGCTTCTTGTCCCAACCTGCGATGGAGGTGGAAGAGTGCCCCTGAGTGGAGCGGTCTCAGACGCCAGCCCGAACCAAGAATCAGCGCAGCCCCACTGCTGGGGAGACAGGGCCGGGAGCTGCCGACGGCTCACCTGGGGACCGCAGGCCGGGCCAGGTGGTGCCCAGCGTGGGGGCAGAGTCCCCGGTGATGCTGCGCCGCCTGGCCCGCCCGCGGCCCGGTCCCGTCCGCGCTCCCCTCCCGCTGTCTTACTCTGCCCGACCCGCGATCACGCAATCACGACCTGTGCTGTGCCCTGTTTTTGGTCCATGCCAAAGGCAATCGCCTGCATCTCTCAGCCCCAAACCCCCTCAACCCCCTCCCTTCCCCTCGACCACCGCAAGCCTGTTCTCTGGGACCCTGAGCCCCTTCGCTGTACAGCAGAAATTAGCACAGTGCTATAAATCCACTATACTTCAACAAAAGAATAAACAGAGAAACCGCAAAACTTAGAAGTGAAAAAAAGAAAAAGGAAAAAGAGAGGATCCTCCATGGCTCGCCGGCCGTGGGCTTTTCTCTCGTGGGGGTTCGAGGAATGGAGCTGCTGTCAGGTGACTCTGGACACGCGCTTCTCCTGGAGAAGCTGCAAGGTCGGAGGGAGCCTGGCACCCCCATCACCCAGCGGCGTCCAGCGCGCCCAGTACCGCTCAGCACAGAAGCCAAAGGGGGCGTGTCCATCCGTCTCCCAGGACAGCCAGCGGGGAGGGCGGCCGGGGCGGGGGGAACGGGAGTCCTGAGGGCTGTGCTCACTGGGCGCTGACGTGGCCGGGGGTGGCAGAAGGCTGGGAGGGGGCACCCTCCCCTGCGTGGCTGCAGGCTGCCCAGGGGCGAGCTGTGGGCTTGAGACTGGAGATGTGAAGGCACGCTGCCTGGAGCTCTAGGGGCTTGGACATGGGGAAGGTGGTCTCTGGGGCTTTTGGGGTGAGCAGACAGATGGAACTCTCCAGAAATGAAGGACCTCTCTCGGCCTGCCCAGGGCCTCCCTGGGAAGGGGAGGGTCTGTCTGAGAGCAGACCTGGGCAGGGGCCTTGGTTGTGGAGAAGCGAGGTGAACAGAGGTCATGGCACCATCCTGGGAGGAGAGTGTCAGCCCAGCCCGGGGCCCTCGGCCCCGGAGATCTGGTGAAGCGTCTACAGACGTGCAGACGGGGGTTCGCTTCGCACGGCGGGACAGACCCCAGCTTTGTTCTGAGCCGCGTCTTGGACAGCTTGTTCCGTCACGTGGCTTCTCCTGGTTCTTCTCAGTGGTTGGACGTGGTCTGGGTGTGCAAACTCATCTTACCGCTCATGTTCTGATGGGCATGGAGGCACTTTCCAGCTTCCCACTGTGAAAACTGACCGGCAATGAGCGTGTGTGTCCACATATGTTTGTGTACATGCGTGTGTGTGTGCATGTATGTTGGTGTGCAGGTGCCTGGGGGAAGGATCTGATGCACAGGCACAGCGTGGACATGCTGATTGAATCTGAGACCACGCGGACAAAGACACGTCCCAGACAGAACATCCCTTGCGTCTACACACCGGCATCTCTGATGTCAGCTCAGGTTAGGGGCAGTCCTGCCAAGCGGTTCCTGAGCATGTGTCGGAAGACAGGGGGAAATGGGCAAGCTTCAGGAGTTCAGACAGGGTTGAAGGCAGATGCTCCAAGACTGTGTGAAAGGTGAGTAAGTTGATCCCTCCTTCAGGATGTCTGGGGCCCTGCAGGAACGTCACTCAGGCCGCAGTGCGGTGGCCCACGCTGGTGACCACGGGAGAATAACCCATGAATGCAAGCTCTGGGAAGGACAGAAGACCTCTCAGGGAGAGGGCTGCAGGCACCCGGCTCTGAGCGTGTGTCCACGTAGAGAGCTGAGAAGCAGAGCAGGTGGCATCGTCCACACCAGCCAGGCCCTCGGCTGATGTGCTTATGATTTCCGGAATGCAGTACCGAGTGCAAGCTCAAAAGTGGTTAATATTCAAGCAGGATGACAACTCATCCTGTGACTTAGCTGGGTTTCAATTTTGACTGTATGACTACACCTCAGGTTTGATTTTCAGTACAACCACCTCTGCAAAGTCTTTCTGATAGCCAAAGAGAAGGGGAGAGCTTTCTCTTTGAATGCCCAGCGTATATTTTAAGCTTTCTTATTGCCTTTGTATACAGCTGGTGGTCCCCTCCATGGAAGTGGGATGGCTTTTTGTCACTTTTAACTCCGGCAGGGACATACCAGAATGCCTTAAGTTTAGTAGCAACTAAATAATAGGTGCTTATTTATTTACTTCCTACTCCAGGGGATCTTCCTGACCCAGGGATCGAACCCATGTCTCTTGCACCTCCTGCACTGACAGGAAGATTTTTTTTACCACTGCTTCTTACCCTGGATTATAATATGAACAAGGGTACTGTTGATGCCGTTGATTTTTGTTGCTCATTGTGTTTTCAGCTTCATCTTAAGTTTATACCAGCTGTAAATGACTTTTGTAAATGAGCAGGTACAATAATGCAGAAAAGTGAAATGTAGTCTTCTGGACATTAGAAAGATTGAACACATAGAAAAAAAAAAAAAAAAAAAAAAAAACCAGAATGGCTGATGAAGAAGCACAGCAGTTATCTTCAAAAAAATTTTTTTTTGGTGTATGTTTGCTTTATAGGGTTGTGTTAGTTTCTGCTGTGTAACGAAGTGAGTCAGCCATACGTATACCCCTCTTTTTAAGAAGTTAAGATTTCTTTCCATTTAAGTCACCACAGAGCACTGATTTAGAATTTCCTGAGCTCTGCAGTTGGTTCTCACTGGTTATCTATTTTACACATATTGTGTGTATATATTAGCAGCAGCAGTGTGTGTATATATATATATACATAAGTGAAGTCGCTCAGTCGTGTCCGACTCTTAGCAACCCCATGGACTGCAGCCTACGAGGCTCCGCCATCCATGGTATTTTTCAGGCAAGAGTACTGGAGTGGGGTGCCATTGCCTTCTCCAGGGGATCTTCCTGACCCAGGGATCAAACCCTATATAAAATGTCAATTATATATACTACATATATATTTATACTAGGTATGTGTATATAAACTATATACACTGTGTATATAAAATACTATATCGGTCCCATTCTCCCGATCCACCCTCCTCTACTGGTGTTCATACATTCATTTGCTATGTCTGTGTCTCTATTTCTGCTTTGCAAATAGGTTCATCTGTACCCTTTCCCTAGATTCCACATATATGTGTTGATATACGGTATCAGTATAAACACTGACTGCCTTGTGAGCTTAAACAATGGGTATTTTTCTTTCAGCATCTTTAAATCAGAGTATCATAATCTTTTCATTATTCTGGACATTATGAATTATTGGGTCACTTCAAACCTGACATGTGGCTCTTTTCCATTTTCTGGTTAAATTTACACATTTATTGCTGCTATTTTTTTAAATCAAGGATTGAAGAGAGTCTCATTATTTTCTGTGTACTTGGTCTTGACTAGAGCAAACAGTTCTCACTAAAGCCAGTTTAAACTCACTCTGATTGCTGCCTTAGCTTCACACACCTTTCATCCAAAATCGTTTCATTTTGGAAAGGATTCTTTTTTTTTTTGAAAGCCAATAGGAAAAGGATGTGTGCTTTTCAAAAAGCTTTTGAGGCAAAGAAAGGATTGAGAGGTGTCTCTTATTTAAAAAATAAAATAAAATGCAAATAAAGAGTCTCCAGCAGGAGCCATGCAATGCAAATTCTGGTTTAGAATGGCGCAGGGTTGTGGAAAGTTGCACACATGGAACCAGCGGGTCCTCATGGAAGTCTCTCTTCTCTTCTGTGTGCAGGGCCACTGTGACGAGGGCCTGGGGGTCACAGGAGGCTTAAGAGGACAAACTCCCCAGTCCCTGCAACGATCCGGCCAAACCGTGGAGAACCGTTTCCATCTGCAATGAGCAGATTGTGCAGCGCTGATGGTGACGACATCTTGCTGGGAGCAAAGGACTTTACGGCTTTCGTGGCAAAACATGTTATCGACCACCACGACAAAAATGCAAACCCACAGAAGCTAAAATATAGAGCATTTTCTTCTTGCTTTTCTGGAACCATCAGCAACATAACCAGTCTCGGATTCCGAGTGTGACGCTGCGCTAAACGCCGAGCGTGTGGGGGTTTTGTTCAATTCCTCTGTGACTGAGCAGCGTGGGAAAGGGTTTTGACGCTTTCTAGTTCTTTTCACTTACATGCACTTTTTGATCAATTTCTCTATGAATTTTACTCAATGAGGGGATTTCTCTCTCAATTTACTTTTCAGTCCCCTCGTATGTAATTTTACTCTCTCGTCAATTTTGTGTCAAATGTTTCTGTAGAGTGAGTCCTGACATCTAAATCTTTCAACTTTGAATGCGTCTTACTATTTCAATTCTCAGGGATATAAAAAAAAAATTACTGTTACGTACATGTGTTAAGCACTTGTGCGGATCACTTTGAACCCTGTCCTGTTGCTCTCGTAAAAAATGGATGTGCGTGTGTTTCTGTGTACACAGGCAAATCTCATCAGAAGCCCTTTCACTGTGAAGGTAACCTTTCCATACACTTTCCAACTTGTCTGGGTTTTCTTGAAGGTCGATTGGGTTTTCAACTGTGTTATCTGCTAGGTGTTTGATGGAGTGGTCCAGATAACAGGGAGAGAGCAAAGGAAAGAGAAGTTTTTGAAGATCAAAAGTGGCTGTTCGTTTTGTTATCTGACCCTATCTGTTGTCATAGTAACGGGCCTCTTTTAGCCTATGTCCTGCGATGATTTTTCTCGATCTGCTCTGAGTTCTCCTTTGAGTGCGGAGTGACTTCTGCAGCATCCAGACGCGCCCAGACGCTCTGAAGCTCTACCGCGGGGCCAAAGGCACAGGCCCCACGTCGGAAAGGATTGAAATGACATTTTCCATTTAAACCGCTATCTTAATTTTGGAGGAGATAAAGCTAGCGCTGAGGCTTTCTCCCTGGTTTTACAACATATAAGTAAATGTCATTTAGAGATGAATGAACATGTTGATTCTCCAACATCGAGGACAGGCAGCTGGAAAAGTGACGGGGCACACGCTGGTGTCTGAAGCGGACTTTCACGAACGGGACAGAGTAAAGCCGGTGACTTCCTGGCGGCTCTGGAGGAGGCGGGCGGAGGCGCGGGCGCCCTCCTTGCTGATGGCTTGGCATCCACTCACCCCAGGCACTGAGGCTTGGCTGGACCCCGGTCCACTCATTTGGAAACAAGGCTTCTGGAAAGCTGAGTTCCAGACGCACGCCGTGGCCATCCCCTGGATGCTATCCTGTCTGTGACATTTCTTTTAGGCTTTGTAGGTAAAGAAATCTTAGAAATGACCCTTCAGTGCCCCCTGGGTCACAGCCCTCCTCACCACTCCCCCGGGTCTTCATTTCCCCTGCGCCTTGCAGTCTGCGGGTGGGTCCACACGAGGGCCGCCCACGAACACAGGCACCAGCTGGGACGGGAGAGGCTCCGGAACTGGCCTCTCTGGGGGCAGCAGGCTGGTGGAGGGGTGGATCTGGCCTCTCCCCATCCAGGGGCTCCTGGTGTCTGTCTGTCCAGCAGCAGCAAAGGAGAGACAGCCCCGCCTTGCCCAGGGCACCGCCACTCGGGCCCAGGGCTGGGGATAGATGGGCTTGGTTAGCCCAGAGGAGGCCCTTACTGTCTTTCTCTGGTTTAAAAACCTTTGAGGCACAGAACGCCCTGTGTGAATTTCAGAGAGGTAAGTCAGGAAACACGACACACTGCTTAGCAGGTTCCTAAGAGATCTGCAGAGACCAAGGAAAACCTTTCCTTCCTGGCTTTGGATGGAGCCCTCTTTTTCTCCCCTTCCTGGCTTTGCATGGAACCCCCTTCTTCCTGGAACGTTCCTGCTGAGAACAGTGGAGGCGGGGGACCTGCTGAGAACAGTGGAGGCGGGGGACTGTCCCCGGCCCAAGCCATTCTCCAGTCGGGGCTCCGGCAGCTGCCCCGCGGAGGGCGGCGTGGAGCCAGGCCTCTGTTCTGTGACGGGGTGCACAGCACGCTGTCCTGTGGAAGCCTCAGTCTCCCCATCTGTAAATGGGCCAATAGGACTGCGGGAACAGATGAGCCATCTTTCTAGAGTCTCTGCGAAGAGCTGGACACGTGGCATCTAATGTCCCTGCTGCCAGTGGCTGGGAGAGGTGGCTGGTCCCTACCCTGCCTTCACCTCTCCTGCTCCTGCACCCGTGTGATGACACAAACCCTCAGCGTGAGGGGCAGAGGGCCTCCTCAGGAAGCTTGGGGGTGACCGTGGCGCACACACCAAGCAGAGCGGCAGACGCTTTAAGGGTAGTGAGCTGCGAAGGGTCAGAAACGACGTTCCTGGGCTGGGAGATGGTGGCCTCGGCGGAGACCTGTCTCGGGTCCCAGCAGCTCCTCGTCCACCTGCAGCGCCTTCCCTTCTGCCTGTTTTGTAAACCGTCCGTCAGATGAGCTGGCTCCAGCCACACTTCACCGACGCGCCTGCCTCCCTAGTGACCTCCTTCTGCGTGACCCAGGCAGGACAGGAGGTGGACACACGCAGGAGCCACGCATCCCAGGCACCAGCTCAGCCCTCGGCGCTCACGCTGGGCTGGGCTCCTTCTCGCACGAGCCAAGGCTTTCACGTCTGCCGCGAGTGCCGAGACGGTGAGCGAAGGGTTAGTTGCTCAGTCGTGTCCGACTCTTGGTGGCCCCAAGGACTGTAGCCCACACCAGGCTCCGCGGTCCATGGGATTCTCCTCCAGACATGCATACTGGAGTGGGCTGCCTTTCCCTTCTCCAGGGAATCTCTCTGACCAGGGATCAAACCCAGGTCTCCCACACTGCCGGCGGATCCTTTACCATCTGAGCGCCAGGGAAGCGGAGCGCGTAGGAGGCAGCAGAGGAGAACAGGAGGAGGAAGGTGTCCAGGTCTGAAGCCGGGCGGGGCTGAGGCCTGAGGGTGCGCGAGCGGGCAGCCCTCCCCGGGCTCTGCTGGGTGCGGGAGCCGGGCCAGCATCGCAGAGCGGCTGCAGCAGAAACCGCGGTGCTGCGCCGGCCGCAGACGAGCTGGAGCTGCGATTTCTGTGGGCTGTTTTTATAGTTCTGTTACAGTCATGGGACTGCTGAAATTGATGTTTCAGGCGTCTTTTATAAAAAGCACTATGTGGGATTTAAAAAATGTGTCTGCTTATTCTCCCACTGGTGTCTGAAACGAAGGGCCTGAGGGTAAAGAGCCACGAGGAGAGCTTTGATATCCATGAAAATATTAAGATCAACTTGTAAGATTCTAACTCAAGTATTTTTTTTTTTTTTTTTCATTTCTAGGCTCAAATTCTTAATATAAACACAAGAGCTTCCAATGCGGAGCTGCAATGATTTAGAAAGACTAGAACATTAAATATGGCCCCAGAACCTTAAATACTAGCTGCAAATCTGGTGAATCTGATAAAGTTATTCATCTAATTTTCCAAAGGGACTTTTTGTGGCTTTGTCCAGTCACTAAGGCATATCCCACTCTTTGTGATCCCATGACCGGTTACGTGCCAGACTTCCCTGCCATCTCCCATCCATGCCCAGAGTCAGTGATGCCATCCAACCATCTCATCCTCTGCCACCCTCTTCTCCTCCTGCCTTAGTCTTTCCCAGCTTCAGGGTCTTTTCCAACGAGTCAGCTATTTGCATCAGGTGGCCAAAGTACTGGAACTTCCGCTTCAGCATCAGTCCTTCCAATGGATATTCAGGGAACTTTTAGGACAGAATAAGCTCTGTTCTTTAGAGAGCTATTCAAATTTATTTTTAGACTCCTGGATTTAAAAAATTACACTTTTCTGGACCTTCCAAGTATACCTATAAAAATATGAGTTGCTACATGTTCAGTTTCTTTAAAAAAAGGAATTTAATTTCAGTGGGTTCATTTGGCATTTTGGCTGCTAAACACCTATTTTAGCAACTTGTTTCATCGCTGATACACAGTTAAACTGAAAAATGCTCCAGTTTCTCCTTGCTTTGGGACCCTGTGATTCCCATGAGTGTGTTGGGTAATGTACACTGCTTCAGTGTATTGGAGATCAGGACAGGGAAGCAGGAAGATTCTAGAGATGGCAGACATAGGGCTTTGTTATCTGCATGTTAAGGGATGTGGTGTTTACACAGGTGATGGCTCAAGGTTCTGGGAAAAGAATCTTTCCTGGAGCAGGGTTTTCCGGAGAGGAGATGGAGCCCGCGTGTACCAGGTCAGCCCTGGAGGGACTCGGGCTTTGGGACACTTGTCCGCAGGGACCGTGTGGTCCAGCAGGGCACCTGCCCGTTATAGAGATGCGGGTGTGCAGACTGCCACGACCACAGACGCTTCCCAAGGCAGCTCAGCCAGCAGGCTTCAAGCACGTTCCCTTTCTCACGAACACTGCAAGTTTCTTACACGTACGTGGGCTTCTGTCCCTCAACATCAGTCACAACAATTAAGTTATCAAACCTGTAATTTACTCGTTGCCTCCATTCTTTAAAGCTGCTTTCACTCAAACACTAACACAGTTTATCTGTTAAAACTATCAACAGTGTGTCACATTGCATCATCATGGTTTCTTGTCAACCATCAGAGAAGTCTTCATTGAATAAGATTATGCTTAGTAACTTTGGAAAAAAATCTCATGTGACTAATATAAATCTTTTCTGGAAAATACATTTTCCTTGATTTTTAAAAAACGAAATGGTTTCTGAGAGCCTTGCAAATACTTCAAAAAGTAGATATTTTCCCAATCAGTGGGAAAGCATTTCTCAATTGCCTACAATGTATGAAACTCAGGGCAGAAATGATGTGATTAAACAACACATTTTATAATACCTTCAGTTCAGTTAAGTCGCTCAGTTGGGCCTGATTCTTCATGACCCCACGGATTGCAGCATGCCAGGCTTCCCTGTCCATCACCAACACCTAGAGCTTGCTCAAGCTCGTCCGTTGAGTGGGTGATGTCATCCAACCATCTCATCCTCTGTCTCCCCTTCTCCTCTTGCCTTCAGTCTTTCCCAGCATCAGGGGCTTTTCCAATGAGTCACTTCTTTGCACCAGGTGGCCAAAATATTGGAGTTTCAGCTTCAGCATTAGTCCTTCCAATGAATACTCAGGACTGATTTCCTTTAGGATGAACTGGTTGGATCTACTTGCAGTCCAAATGACTCTCAAGAGTCTTCTCCAACACCACAGTTCAAAAGCATCAATTCTTTGGAGCTCAGTTTTCTTTGTATTTCTTTATAAATATATTTATAGTATATTAATATTTTTCAATACTTGGCTTTAAGCACATGTTCAACAATGAGTAAAGAAGCCAAGAGAAAATGATTAAAGTTAATGAGTGAAAAGGCTAAAAGAAAATCCAACTACTTTTCACCACTCAGACCAGCTCTTATAAGAGATTCCCATTAGAATCTTAAGATGGTAGAAAAGAAAGTCCTCCAAGGCTTCTAATTGGAAAAGGCCACCACTATGTAAATTAATTAAGCGAATATAAACAGAAAAAGTAAGCCACACCTGATAACCGCATGGAGAGAAGTGAGCAGATGCTGACGGGCGTGAGCTTCCCTGCGCAGGCTGCCTTCCTTCTCTGGTTGTCTCTGTTTTTAAATTCTAGAATCTATTTTAAGGAAGAGCTTGGTTTTGAACACTGTTATGTCTCTGGCTTCTTTTTCGTGAAGATTTTCCCCCTAAAGAAAGCATTTTCAAGTCTTTTTCAAAAGCTCTCTCCGCAGCCTCGTCTCCAAGAAGCAGACAGAGGAGGGCCTGGCTTCTTCACGGCGGCCGAGTAGGGCGCTCGTGGCAGGTCAGGCCTCGGGAGAGGACTTTGTCACATGGAAATGGTTAAGGGTCCAGCGCACAGCCTGTGGAGGCCGCCTTTTATCTTTGCAGGATTTGAACATGATCCTTTCAAAACCAGATAACCCCGGAAAGGCCTCGTCAGAGGACCGCAGCTCCCTCTCAAACCGCCGGACGCGGTCTCTGAGGAATCAGTTATTAGAATTCGATAAGGAAGCTTTCTTGTACTTTTCTGTCTGGGCTTCAGTCTTTATGTTCCTGCAAAATAACTCTCTCATCATTTTTATTTATTTATTTATTTTGCCAGCAAAAGGAGTTTTAAGATTGAGAACAAACTTAGCCATTAATGTAAGCTTTCAGGCTTATTTGAATTTGTGCATCTTTTATGAATGTTGAACTCTCTGAAATGGCACGAAATGCTCAGCCTTCTAAGTCCATTGATGACCTCTGTCTAATCCTTAAATCTAAATACCCTCGTTTCTTGGCTAATGTTATTAAAAAAGGTGCATTCTTACTAATTTTCCACAAAAGACTACATTGGATGATAAAGATTAAATGCAGCATTTAATACAGATATGGCCAAGTGTAAATTGCTATTGGCCAGTCCGAATCAGCTTAGATCTTCCCTCTAGTGAGAATCACATGTTTGCCTGGGAACTTACCGGGTCCCACAGCCGAGCATCCTCTGGGTCTTTACTTTACCTCCTCATTGGTTCAGCGGTTCTGGTTCCCTGAAAGCTCAGTTGGTAAAGAACCCTAATCCCACTCCTAGGTACACATCCAAGAGGAAGGAAAGCATTATCTTTACACAAACGTGCACACGAATGTTCATGGCAGGATCGTTCATAACTGTCCAGAGGCTGAAACAACTCAGGTGCTCATCAGCCTAAGAACGAAAAGAGAAAACTGTGATCCATCCACGAAACGAAACGTTATTCAGCCACGGAAAGGAAGTCAGCCTGAGTGTTTAGTGGAAGGACTGATGCTGAAGCTGGAGCTCCAACACTTTGGCCACCTGATGCAAAGAGCTGACTCATTAGAAAAGACCCTGATGCTGGGAAAGATTGAGGGCAGGAGAAGGGGGCAACAGGGGATGAGATGGTTGGATGGCATCAGCGACTCAATGGACATGAGTTTGAGCAAACTCTGGGAGATAGTGGAGGACAAGGAAGCCTGGCGTGCTGCAGCCCACGGGGTTGCAAAGAGTTGGACACGACTGAGTGACTGAACAACGTCGGAAAGGATAAAGGATGGCACATACGTGCTACAAGACAGATGAAGCTTTCCAACATCATTTAACGTGAAAGAGGCCAGCACAAGGTATGATACTGATGATTCCATTTGTATGAAGTGAGTTACAGCTAAACTTTGGGTTTGGGGTCCCTCTTTGAGACCTTCACCACAGTCAGTAAGATATCCATATTCATATTGACTGTGGTGATGGCTTCGTGTAACTGTGAATGTACCCAAAACTATTAGATTGTACATTTTGTGTGTGCTCAGTCATGTCCGACTCTGTGCGACCGCATGGACTGCAGACCACCAGGCTCCTCTGTCCATGGGATTTTCCTGGCAAGAAGACTGGAGTGGGTTGCCATTTCCTTCTCCACTGTACATTTTAAATACATGTTACCTGATATGTGAATTATACTTCAATAATGTATGTTTTCTAAAAAGCGAGAAGTCACCTGCGAGCTCCCTCCCCGCCGTGTGCTCTGCGTGGTCTCCTCCTCCGCGTCTCACTCCCACTCCTAGAGGGCTTCCTGGGGTCTGGAACTGCACAGCTGCCTCCAGCACTGGGCGGCCTCTGTGGTCCTGGACAAGAGGCATCTGTAGGGAACCAGAAGGCAGCCATCTGGGCTCCGAGGGCTGACGCTCGGTCCTGAGGTCGAGGCTGCAGAGCTCCAGCCAGCGTCTCTCCTGCAGGGGCAGGGCTGTGAAGCAAGCCCCCACTTCCTGCCTGGAGGTCTGCTTTGCTCCTCACCAGCCTCTTCCACACTAGACCTGCTTCCAGGAGGCTGAGAAGGCCTTCTCTCCAGGAGGTGGCGTGAAGGGGGCAGAATTCCACCTCCCAGGGTTTGGGAAGAGGGGGCCCCAGAACCCTGCAGTACCTGAGGGCTTGATGATGGCAGGGGGCCCTGCCAGCCTGGCTCACAATCTCAGGAATGATGAGTCATCTTACGCCGTGAGATGCTATCAAGCTTTTGGCCATGAAAAAAAGCCTAAAAAAATGAAATGGGGAAAGAATTTAAAAAAAAAAAAAAAAAAAGGATACAGGTATAAGAGTAACTGACCCACTTTTCAGTACGCCTGAAACCAGCACAACATTGTAAGTCAACCAGAGTCCAGTGCAAAATAGCGTTTTCAGAAAAGAGTTTGAATCCAAATGATGCAACCACTATTTGGCTGAGTAGATACTCTGGACATTCTGCAATAGTACTAATTAGATACTTGAAAAAAAAATGCTTGTGTCTGTATATTCTGTTAGCAACTTGTGTCCTGAGGCCTTTCACATTCATTTTTGTGCTCACGTCTGTTTATGTGGCCGTTTAACACCATGCATCAAATAAAACACACCTGTCACATCTGGGGAAAAAAAAAAAAAAAGGCAGGCGTTCTGCCCCCGCCAGTCCCCCAGCCCTGGGTCCCACCGCTCTTGCCAGGCGCTGCTCCAGGGTTTCCGGTCTGTTGAAAAAATGCTGTGGACCTGTCAGACATTTAGGTGCGTCACGACCCACCTTCACACTATGCAATGCGGTTGTCCTCCATTTATTTCAGGAGGCAGGGACCTGAGTGGGACAGTACATGGCAGACGTTCCAGCACGGGTGGGACGTGTTTGTGCAAATTTTCCGCGGCTTGGCTTTCTGCACAAGCATGAAATCTTCATCAGGGGAGATTCATTTGGGAATTTGATCAATTTTGCTGGAAATCTGCTGTTGATTATTCTACTCCAACTTCACAATTATAAAGAATGTAGGATCTGCAGGGAAAACTATACTAACCTGTTTAAATAGACCCTTTAGTGGCTCACAAAAACAAAAACAAAAAAAAGTTTATAGCCTCCCAAAGAGAAGAGAAGATTAAAACGGTCTACACGAGAGCTCCAAAATTTTTTGAAGAGAAAATATAACAGCAGCAAAACAATAGCTCTTGGTTCTCACTAAGCCGTGGTTTGCCCATTCGGCCTCCAAAGCCTTGTGCCAGTAGTGGGTCTGTGTTCTGACACCAGGGACCCAGTGACCACTGGTCTTAATCCCACACCAGTGCCCAGGGCCCAGAGACTTGCATTCTTCTGGGCAGTCCGGGTGGCCAATGGTGGGAAGCTGGCAACTGTGACACCCAAGCAGGATGGCTCACGAGATGGCCCAGAGCCCCCTTCCTCAGGAGACATGGAGGTCGTGCAAGGGTATCGGTGAACACTGCCCCACACACTGGCTCTTCTCCCCACGGGGAGTCTTTGCTCCTCTGTGGGTAGCTGTCCATCCCCCATTCTATCCTTATCAGAACACATGTGTGGAATCCAGGCTGGAAGTGGGGCAAACAAAGGTGTTTTCAAAAATGAAGGATCATGAAACTTTCATGCTGGTCAGTGACATTTAATCCTTGTAGCAGTTTTATACCGGATTGTGCCGGGTAGCCCTGGGCATCCCACTTCATTCCTTAAAACATGGATCATCTTGGAAAGAGAGCAAGAAGTGGAAGGTGGCTCAGGACAGGAATGTCTGCCAGCCCCTCTTCTGATCCAGGGGTTTTGTATGTCTCGCCACTTTCAGTTTCTTGTGATGATCTTTTGGGATGAATCATGTTATTCTGGGCTTCCCTCGTGGCTCAGACAGTAAAGAAATCATCTGCAAGGTGGCAGACCTGGGTTTGGTCCCTGGGTTGGGAAAATCCCCTGGAGGAGGGCAAGGAAAACCCACTCCTGTATTCTTGCCTGGAGCATCCCCATGGACAGAGAAGCCAGTGGGCTGTGGTCTGTGAGGCAGCAAAGAGTCTGACACAACTGAGTGACTAAGCAGTAGGTATTACTGGGCTTTCCAGGAGGCTCAGCGCTAAAGGATCTACCTGCAGTGCAGGAGAAGCAGTTTCAATCCCAGGTTTGGGAAGATCCCTGAAGGCAGAAATAGTAACCCTCTTCAGTATTCTTATCTGGGAAATCCTACAGACAAAGGACCCTGGAAGGCTCCAGCGGGGCCAAAAAAAGTCCAGCGTGACTTAGCAACTAAACAACAGTGATGGCGTGTGTCCACCGACGTGTATCCGTGACATGATGACGTGTCACTCCTGATGACTCGAATCAGAGCATTCTCACTACCCTAAAATCCCGCTCTGACCTTATATATTCATTCCTCCCCACAGTCCCTGGCAACCACTGGTCTCTGGAGTGTGCCACAGTTGGAATTACAGTGTGTAGATTTTTGACATTGACTTCTTTCACTTAGAAATACACATTTAAGTTTCCTCTGTGTCTTCTGGTGGTTTAATAGCTCATTTCTTTTTGGTGCTGAATAATATTCCATTGCCTGGATGGACCACAGTTTATTTGCCCATTGAGGGATATCTTGGTTGTTCCCAAGTTTGGGCAGTTCTGAAGAAAACTGCTTAAATATCCGTGCTCAAGTTTTGTGAGGTCTTAAGTTTTCAGCTCCTTTGGGTAAACACCAAGGAACATGACTGCTGGTTGATGTGGCAAGAGTGGGTTTACTTTTGTAAGAAACCACAAAACTGTCCCCCAAAGTGGATGTATACAGTTTTTCATTTCCACTAGCAATGAATGAGTATTTGGTGTTTGCAGCCTTCTAAATTTTGACCATTGAAAGAAGCGTGCAGTGGTATCTTATTGCTTTTTCACTTCTTTTCCACCAACATTTTCTAGTCATTAGGAGAGATTTTCAAACATCTAATAAATCTAGAACATAAAGTATTCCAAAATTCTTGGATTTTGGTATCTTACCCCCTGTGGACACTGCATGTCCACATGTGTCTGGTCATGTGTGTGTGTGCGTGTGTGTGTGTGTGTGTGTGTGTGGCAGAGGTGGAGAGTGCATTGGTAAATTAAAGGTGCCCAAAGCACAACTGCACTCATCTCACATGCTAGTAAAGTAATGCTCAAAATTCTCCAAGCCAGGCTTCAGCAATACGTGAACTGTGACCTCCTTGATGTTCAAGCTGATTTTACAAAAGGCAGAGGAACCAGATATCAAATTGCCAACATCCACTGGATCATGGAAAAAGCAAGAGAGTTCCAGAAAAACATCTATTTCTGCTTTATTGACTATGCCAGAAACTTTGACTGTGTGGATCACAATAAACTGTGGAAAATTTTGAAAGAGATGGGAATACCAGACCACCTGACCTGCCTCTTGAGAAATCTGTATGCAGGTCAGGAAGCAACAGTTAGAACTGGACATGGAACAACAGACTGGTTACAAATTGGGAAAGGAGTGTGTCAAGGCTGTATATTGTCACCCTGCTTATTTAACTTATATACAGAGTGCATCATGAGAAACGCTGGGCTGGAAGAAGCACAAGCTGGAATCAAGATTGCCGGGAGAAATATCAATAACCTCAGATATGCAGATGACACCACCCTTATGGCAGAAGGTGAAGAGGAACTATGTTTATGATGAAAGTGAAAGAGGAGAGTGAAAAAGTTGGCTTAAAGCTCAACATTCAGAAAACGAAGATCATGGCTTCTGGTCCCATCACTTCATGGGAAATAGATGGGGAAACAGTGGAAACAGTGTCAGACTTTAGTTTTTTGGGCTCCAAAATCACTGCAAATGGTGACTGCAGCCATGAAATTAGAAGACGCTTACTCCTTGGAAAAAAAGTTATGACCAACCTAGACAGCATATTCAAAAGCAGAGACATTACTTTGTCGACTAAGGTCTGTCTAGTCAAGGCTATGGTTTTTCCAGGGGTCATGTATGGATGTGAGAGTTGGACCGTGAAGAAGGCTGAGCACCGAAGAATTGATGCTTTTGAACTGTGGTGTTGGAGAAGACTCTTGAGAGTCCCTTGGATTGCAAGGAGATCCAACCAGTCCATTCTAAAGGAGATCAGCCCTGGGATTTCTTTGGAAGGAATGATGCTAAAGCTGAAACTCCAGTACTTTGGCCACCTCATGGGAAGAGTTGACTCATTGGAAAAGACTCTGATGCTGGGAGGGATTGGGGGCAGGAGGAGAAGGGGACGACTGAGGATGAGATGACTGGATGGCATCACGGACTCGATGGACGTGAGTCTGAGTGAACTCTGGGAGTTGGTGATGGATAGGGAGGCCTGGCATGCTGCGATTCATGGGGTCGCAAAGAGTTGGACACGATCGAGCAACTGAACTGAACTGAACTGAACTGAAAGCTGTTAGGGACTCTCCAAGCATTTAACTCATGTCATCAAACACATCTGCTGGAACTAATGCGGAGGCATAGAGCATCAATAAAACAGTAGCATCTCTCCAGTTGAGTGATTATATTCAGAGTGTGTTTATTGGTTAAATACTCAACGTCTAAGTATCAGTTCATTTTCTTCCTTCTTTTTTTTAAACTACAGAAGGCTGCCTGATAAAGAAACTCAGCGTTTACTGAGCACCAACTTTGTGCCAGCCTCGGTAGTGGGTGCTTTTATTGTTGCCTTGACGCCCATGACCCCTGGACCCCAGATGGTGTGGGTGTATCCAGAGGTCACTGGCTGCTGGCTGCCCAGCTGGTCTGCCATGGAGCCTGGAGGTCAGCTGCTCTGCTTGCTACAGTGCTTACGCCCGCCACACCCCACCAGAGAGACTCCCCAAATAAAAGCACTGCTTTTACTGAGTCTGACCACATGCCAAGATAAAGATCTGCTATTTCCCATCTGGAGAATAAGACAGACTGTTCGAGAGGTTATCCTTGTTTTAGAGATAAGGAAAGGGGTTCAGAAACACATTTAGTAAACTGGCCAAGCTTACGACTCAAAGCTCTGAGAGGGACGTCTGCAGCTTCCCTCCTCTGATCCATGGCATGTAGGCAGAGCACTCGGGAAAAGGTCTGACATCAAACCTGTCAAAAGTTAGCGCTTAGTAAGGAATGGTTGAAACGCATTAACAGGTGTTATCTCTTTTAAAAATGACTTTATTGAAATATAACTTACACATCATAAAATTCACCCATTTAAAGGGTACAGGTTAGTGATTTTTAGTAAGTTTACAGAGCATTACAATGTCTAGTAGAGTCTAAGTTTAGAACATTTACGTCATCCTGCAAAGAGAGCAGGTGGCTTCTTACTATTACTCGCCACTCCCACAGCCAGCCCCTGGCGACCGCTGACCTACTTTCTTCCCCTGAAGAGCTCGCTTTTCTGGGCATTTAATATAAATAGAATCATAACATATATATTTCCTTGGAAGAAAAGTTATGACCAACCTAGATAGCATATTCAAAAGCAGAGACATTATTTTGCCAACTAAGGTCCATCTAGTCAAGGCTATGGTTTTTCCTGTGGTCATATATGGATGTGAGAGTTGGACTGTGAAGAAGGCTGAGCACTGAAGAACTGATGCTTTTGAACTGTGGTGTTGAGAAGACTCTTGAGAGTCCCTTGGACTGCAAGGAGATCCAACCAGTCCATTCTGAAGGAGATCAGCCCTGGGATTTCTTTGGAAGGAATGATGCTAAAGCTGAAACTCCAGTACTTTGGCCACCTCATGCGAAGAGTTGACTCATTGGAAAAGACTGTGATGCTGGGAGGGATTGGGGGCAGGAGGAGAAGGGGACGACTGAGGATGAGATGACTGGATGGCATCACGGATTCGATGGACATGAATCTGAGTGAACTCTGGGAGTTGGTGATGGACAGGGAGGCCTGGCGTGCTGTGATTCATGGGGTCACAAAGAGTCGGATACGACTGAGCGACTGAACTGAACTGAACATGTATATATGACTTTTGTGATCGGCTTCCTTTACCTACACGATGTTTTTCAGATTTATGCATGCTATAGACTGGGTCTGCCTTCTTGTGGATGGCTGATATCGTCCCGTTCCATGGATAGACCACATTTTGTTTACTCATTCACCAGCTAATCAGCTTTTGGGTTCTTTCCATGGCTGGGGCTACAGTGAATAATAACTTATGAACATTTGCACACAAGTTTTTGTGTGGACATATGTATATCTTTTATCTGAGTAGATTTTTAGTATTAGCTTTTTAATGTGCATATAATATTTAAATTGTGAAAGTCTAAAATTTCTATTCATCTATTTTCAAATAAAGCATTTTGTTTTGAGAGTGTAAACCCATGAGTATGAGAATGTTTCTATTTGTGACTGGGGTAGTAAACTTATTATATACGAGCAGGTCAGTTGTCTGTAAATTTACCAGATTCATCATTACACATTCTCTTTCATTTTCAGTATTTTTGGACAGCTAGATTACACCTGATATCCGTCTAAAAGGACACAAGTGACAAATCTATGCTGAGGGAGAAAACAAACAAAAGAATGCTTGTTTCTGATTTAAAAAAAAGAATATTGAAGTATATTTGATTTACAAAATTGTGTTAATTTCTTCTGCACTGTAAAGTCATTCAGTTACATATAGAGTCTAAGAAAGATCATTTCTGAGTTAATAGTGTCAAACAAAAACACAGCTGGCGAGCTGGAGGAAACCCTGCTAGTGCTCCAGGCTCCGTCATTTGTCCAACTAGAACGATCACGCTCACCGTCAGTGCCTCAGAGGTGAGAAAGCTGAGACCGAACCATGGGGACAACTGGGCCAGAAAGCGCCTCCACTGGCTAGTACTGCGGCTGGAAGGCAAAATGCAGGTATTTATAAGTCTGATGTTCTCAATGTCTCACAACCACAAAGGAAAAGAATATCTCAGGCACGAGGTTTGCCCTTTCCTCAAAGGGCAAAATTTGAGGATCTAGAAGAGAAACAAGGTTTGAGTCAGTTAGATTATTAGAGAGAATGTAGAAGCTTATTTATTTGCTTCAGTTAAAAATAATTTTATTGAGGCATAGTTGATATGTAAGGCCTCCTCAGACAACCATTCTGCCTTTTTGCATTTCTTTTTCTTGGGGATGGTCTTGATTCCTGCTTCCTGTACAATGTCATGAACCTCCGACCATAGTTCATCAGGCACTCTGTCTGATCTAATCCCTTGAATCTATTTCTCACTTCCACTGTATACTCATCAGGGATTTGATTTAGGTCATACCTGAATGGTCTGGTGGTTTTCCCTACTTTCTTCAATTTAAGTCTGAATTTGGCAGTAAGGAGTTCATGATCTGAGCCACAGGCAGCTCCTGGTCTTGTTTTTGCTCTCTGAATAGAGCTTCTCCATCTTTGACTGAAAAGGATAGAATCAATCTGATTTTGGTATTGACCATCTGGTGATGTCCATGTGTAGAGACTTCTCTAGTGTTGTTGGAAGAGGGTGTTTGCTAAGACAAAGAACACCAAGATTGTGTTCTCTTGGCAAAACTGTGTTAACTTTTACCTTGCTTCATTCTGCACTCCAAGGCCAAATTTGCCTGTTACTCCAGATATCTCTTGACTTCCTACTTTTGCATTCCAGTCCTCTATAGTGAAAAAGACATCTTTTTTGGATGTTAGTTCTAGAAGGCCTTGTAGGTCTTCATAGAACCATTCAACTTCAGCTTCTTCAACATTACTGGTCGGGGCATGGACTTGAATAACTGTAATTTTGAATGGTTTGCCTTGGAAACGAACAGAGATCATTCTGTTGTTTTTGAGATTGCATCCAAGTACTGCATTTCAGACTCTTTTTTTGACTCTGATGGTTACTCCATTTCTTCTGAGGGATTCCTGCCCACAGTAGTAGATATAATGGTCATCTGAGTGAAATTCACCCATTCCAGTCCATTTTAGTTCACTGATTCCTAGAATGTTGATGTTCACTCTTGCCATCTCTTGTTTGACCACATCCAATTTGCCTTGATTCATGGACCTAACGTTTCAGGTTCCTATGCAATACTGCTCTTTACAGCATCGGACCTTGCTTCTATCACCAGTCACATGCACAACTGGGTGTTGTTTTGCTTTGGCTCCATCTCTTCATTCTCTCTGGAGCTATTTCTCCACTGATCTCCAGTAGCATATTGAGCACCTAATGACCTGGGGAGTTCTTCTTTCAGTGTCCTATCTTTTTGCCTTTTCATACTGTTCATGGACTTCTCAAGGCAAGAATACTGAAGTGGCTTGCCATGCCCTCCTTCAGTGGAGCACATTTTATCAGAACTCTCCACCATGACCCGTCCGCCTTGGGTGGTCCTACATGGTAAGGCTGTGATCGTGTGATCAGTTTGATTAGCTTTCTGTGATTGTGATTTTCATTCTGTCTGCCCTCTGATGGATTCTGTCTGCTCTCTGATGTCCCCAAGAAAAAGAAATGCAAAAAGGCAAAATGGTTGTCTGAGGAGGCCTTACAAATAGCTACGAAAAGAGGAGAAGTGAGATGCAAAGGAGGAAAGGAAAGATATACTCATTTAAATGCAGAGTTTCAAAGAACAGCAAGGAGAGATAAGAAAGCCTTCCTCAGTGATCAGTGCAAAGAAATATAAGAAAAGAATAGAACAGGAAAGACTAGAGAGCTCATCAAGAAAATCAGAAATACCAAGGGAACATTTCATGCAAAGATGACCACAATAAAAAGCAGAAATGGTATGGACCTAACAAAAGCAGAAGATATTAAGATGAGGTGGCAAGAATACACAGAACTATACAAAAAAAGATCTCATGACCCAGATAACCATGATGGTGTGGTCACTCATCTAGAACCAGACATCCTGGAATGCAAAGTCAAGAAGGCCTTAGTAAACATCACTACGAACAAAGCTAGTGGAGGTGATGGAATTCCAGTTGAGCTATTTCAAATCCTGAAAGATGATGCTGTGAAAGTGCTGCACTCAATATGCCAGCAAATTTGGAAAACTCAGCAGTGGCCACAGGACTGGAAAAGGTCAGTTTTCATTCCAATCCCAAAGAAAGGCAATGCCAAAGAATGCTCAAACTACTGCACAATTGCACTCATCTCACACGCTAGTAAAGTAATGCTCAAAATTCTCCAAGCCAGGCTTCAGCAATACATGAACCATGAACTTCCAGATGTTCAAGCTGGATTTAGAAAAGGCAGAGGAACCAGAGATCAAATTGGCAATATCCACTGGATCATCAAAAACACAAGAGAGTTCGAGAAAAAAAATCTACTTCTGCTTTATTGACTATGCCAAAGCTTTTGACTGTGTGGATCACAACAAACTGTGGAAAATTCTTTAAGAGATGGGAATACTAGACCACCTGACCTGCCTCCTGAGAAATCTGTTGCAGGTCAGGAAGCAACAGTTAGAATTGGACATGGAACAACAGACTGGTTCCAAATCAGGAAAGGAGTACATCAATGCTGTATATTGTCACTGTGCTTATTTAACTTATATGCAGAGTACATCATGCGAAATGTCGGGCTGAATGAAGCACAAGCTGGAATCAAGATTGCCAGGGAAATATCAATAACCTCAGATATGCAGATGACACCACCCTTATGGCAGCAAGTGAAGAGGAACTAAAGAGCCTCTTGATGAAAGTGAAAGAGGAGAGTGAAAAAGTTCGTTTAATACTCAGCATTCAGAAAACTAAGATCATGGCATCCAGTCCCATCACTTCATGGCAAATAGATGCAGAAACAATGCAAACAGTGTCAGACTTTATTTTTCTGGGCTCCAAAATCTCTGCAGATGGTGACTGCAACCATGAAATTAAAAGATGCTTGCTCCTTGAAAGAAAAGTTATGACCAACGTGGAGAACATATTAAAAAGCAGAGACATTACTTTGCTAACAAAGCTCCGTCTAGTCAAAGCTATGGTTTTTCCAGTAGTCATGTATAGATGTGAGAATTGGACTATAAAGAAAGCTGAGCACCGAAGATTTGATGCTTTTGAACTATGGTGCTGGAGAAGACTCTTGAGAGTCCCTTGGACAGCAGGGATACCCAACCAGTCCATCCTAAAGGAAATCAGCTCTGAGTATTCATTGGAAGGACTGATGCTAAACCTGAAACTCCACTACTTTGGCCACCTGATGAGAAGAAAAACTGACTTAACTGAAAAGACCCTGACGCTGGGAAAGATTGAAAGCAGGGGGAGAAGGGGACGACAGAGGATGAGAGTGTTGGAAGGCATCACTGACTCAACGGACATGAGTCTGAGTAAGCTCTGGGAGTTGGTGAGGGACAGGGAGGCCTGGTGTGCTGCAGTTCATGAGGTCACAAAGAGTGGGAGATGAAGGAGAGACTGAACTGAACTGATAGTTGATTTACAATGTTGTGTTAATTTCTGCTGTATAGCAAAGTGACTCAGTTATATATACAAACAACAAATCTGTTTTCTATGTCTGTGAGTCTATTTCTGTGTCACAGATAAATTTTTTTGTGCAATATTTCAGATTTCACATGTAAGGAATATCCTATGATGTGTGTCCTTCTCTGTCTGACCTGCTTCACTCAGTATGATAATCTCCAAGTCCATCCACATTGCTGCAAGCGGCGTCATTTCATTCTCTCCATGGCTTAGCTAGATCCCCGTGTGTGTGTGCCGCATCTTCTCTGTGCATCCCTCTGCTGACGGACACTGAGGTTCCTTCCAGGCCTTGGCTGTTGTAGAGAGTGCCGCATGAGCACGGGGGCGCGTGCACCCTTGTGGAGTATGCTTTTTCTCTAGGCATTTCCGCAGGAGCGGGCAGCTCTACTTTTAGTTTTTAAGGAACCCCCGTACTCTTCTCCATCATGCTTGCATCTGTTTACATTCCCACCGACAGTGTAGGAGAGCTCCCTTTCCTCCACACCAAAGGGGTAGAGGTTTCTGGGCTAACTGTCAAGTTTTCTACGTTTAAATAGTTTGAAATGAAGAGTTCAGAAAGTAACTGCAGTTGTTATTGGTACAAATGTTACTAATTTAGAATACACATTTCCTCAGCTTTCAGTACTAAGTACTAACAGAGAAGTTCTGTTTGATGAGATCTAGAAAAGAGTCTGGAGGCTTCCTGGGCGCTGCTCCTGGGCCGTGACGTCAGGGTTGGTTGGGCGGGACTGTCTTCCTCCCATGCTGCCAACGTAGAAAAATGGGTCTGAGAAGGACGTTGCCTCCCCCGGCAAGCCTGCCTCCAGGTACCCGAGGGCAAACATCCCATACTGCTATCTGGTAAAGGCCCTACACTGAGTGTCCAACCACTGTTGATACAGAATTTCATTCTGGAAGTTGTAGGCATTAATATAAAACAAGTTAAAATACTGAAAAGCAAGAGGCAAGAGTCACCTAATTTTTAGAGCATAATCTTACCTGTAAAACTGGAGAGGGGCAATGAGCACCGTTTATATTGAGAGCTGTTTATGGAAACACACACAGAGCAGAGTGCTGGGAGGAGGACTCACCGAGGCCCACGTCCACCTGCAAGAGCCCCAGAGAGTCCAGTGGAAAGGACTCCATTCCCTGTAGCCACAAAATCTGAAAAATACTGAGAAACAGAAGTCATGGAAACATTTAGGGGTCGAACAAGGACACTACCTGATCTGAAAGATGCTCTCAACACCTGAAGAGGAACATGCCAGATTCCTGGACAAAACATTCAGACACAAAGCCCCTCAGCTAATTTATAAATACTGTGTGAGTCCAGTAAACTGTAAGTTTCACCTAAAGTATCGCATGGATGTTATAGCCCAGGTATTTTAAAAGAAGACCAAGAGAGAGTGTAAGCTTGCCAGATATGAGACACTATCAGGCTGCAACAAGTACATAGAATAAGGGGCTTCCCGGGTGGTACGGCGGTAAAGAACCCGCCTGCCGATGCGGGAGATGCGGGAGATGTGGCTCTGATCCCTGGGTTGGGAAGATGACCTGGAGAAGGAAACGGCAGCCCACTCCAGTATTCCTGCCTGAGAATCCCATGGACAGAATCCCTGCACTCCTTGGGATCGCAAAGAGTCAGACATGACTGAGCACGCACGCTAACGAGAGGAAGAAAGGAGTGCAGAAATAGCAGACGCTCTGAATTGTAAAGAAACGGTGACTAGGCCACAAGCGAGGCATTTCTAACGACCCACGGGATGTCTTGAGTTGAACAGTTGGAACCGAGGAAAATGCGAACACATCTTTGCTTCATGCCTTCTGCGGAAGCAAATGCCTCTGAGCTTGGAGTTAAATGGAGGAAGAGAACCCAGGAGGGTCACGTGAGGGCACAGCAGGGTCTGTCTGCCTAAGAAGAACATCAGAGATAAGAAACCATGAAAGTCCGATAAAGTTGACTAAATACAAAAATTAAAAATCATTCACAGCATTAGTCACATTAAAAGTTCAAGCAAAAGAAAAAGAAAAAGTTCAAGCAAAAAAAAAAAAAAAAAAAATTGGGAAAAATTATAGACCTTCCAGCCAACAAAGGACTTTTATACTGCTGTGACATAATGAGAAATTGTCCAGGAGAAAAAGCTACCGTGAAACTTGGAAGTGATTTTCCACTGAGACACGGGAATGAAGGAGAGGAAGAAGATGGATTAATAGCATTTTGCAAAAGATATAGAAACAAATAATTTTTTAATATTTAAAATGAAATTAAAAAAGAATATAGAAAACATGTCTCCCCATGTATAACTGAGTTGCTTGGTTGTACTGCAGAGACTGGCGCGGCATTGTAGATCAACTGTCCTTCAATTCAAAACTAAAATTAAGAGACAAATAAGCTTCTAAAGATATTCAGGTCCATGAGAAATAAGGGGAGGAAAGCTTAAAATTTTAAGGTAAATTTTCATCTGCCAAATTGGGTCTGATTCAAAAGCATGCCGGGGCTCAGTGCTGGCTTTGCTCTGGGGAGGAGGGCGGGTGGTGGACCTGAAACGGCCTGAGAATCCCTGCGTTTATTATCCCTCTTCTTTCGCTGTTTCTGTTTAAAATGCTTCTATTGGCGTGTAGCTGCTTCCCAACGTCGCGTTAGTTCTGCTGTGCGGCAAGTGAATCAGCTGGACGCATACGCCTATCCCCTCCCTGTCGGCCCTCTTTCCCATCAGGTCACTACGGAGCCCTGAGTTCCCGTGCTAAACTGTAGCTTGTCTTAATTATCTACTTTATGCAGGGTATCTGTGGTGTATATGTGGGCATCATTTTTCTGAAGGAGGCAATAATTGCTTAACAAAGTGTTCCCTCACATCTGTACATTAAAACTCATTTTAAATACATAAACTTCACACACATATATGAAAATGTATTTTGTTAAACATATACATATATAAGGAATGCATGCATAGTTTTGGGGAAAGTATACATGTGTAGTTATAATAATCACATAATTAAAAATGAAGCCTGCAATGCTATGGTAGTAAAATTACAGGTGAGTGCAAAACGAATTTCCTGAGCCACCAAGATGTTTGCGCTCAGCGTCCTCACCATGTGAGAAATCCTCTTTGAAGAGAGGGAACTAGGAGGCCCTAGTTGGGGAAAGAATAATTCAAAAGTTGTGTCATAATTATGTAATTTAGAGCAGTATGTGAATAATGAAAGTGTGTATCCTTTAAATAAGCCTTCAGTTCAGTTCAGTCACTCAGTAGTGTCCGACTGTTTGTGACCCCATGGACCGCAGCACGCCAGGCCTCTCTGTCCATCACCAACTCCCAGAGTTCACTCAAACTCACGCCCATCGAGTCGGTGATGCCATCCAACCACCTCATCCTCTGTCATCCCCTTCTCCTCCTGCCCCCAATCCCTCCCAGCATCAGGGTCTTTTCCAATGAGTCAGCTCTTCACATCAAGTGGCCAAAGTATTGGAGTTTCAGCTTCAAAATCAGTCCTACCAATGAACACCCAGGACTGGTCTCCTTTAGAATGGACTGGTTGGATCTCCTTGCAGTCCAAGGGACTCTCAAGAGTCTTCTCCCACACCACAGTTCAAAAATGTCAATTCTTCAGTGCTCAGCTTTCTTTATAGTCCAACTCTCACATCCATACATGACCACTGGAAAAACCATAGCCTTGACTAGATGGACCTTTGTTGACAAAGTAATGTCTCTGCTTTTCAATATTCTGTCTAGGTTGGTCATACCTCTGGAAAGGGAAACGATTAATCAATCAAATTACAATATTAAGTCCAAGAATACATCTCAGCAAGCAGAGAACTTAATGAAAACTGAGTGCATGTTTTCCCATCTGCTTGTCCCATGCGTGGGGTTGTGGCTCCCTGTGAGGACTCTGGAGGCCGAGGCTAATCCCGCCAAATCAGGCCAGTGTCTGGAGGGGCCATCCTCGTAGGAACTCTGCACAGGGGCGTGTTCCCCGGGACTCGGCTGCCCAGACCGCAGCAGCCGCATCTGAGGAGTGGACGTGAGACCATGGGCCGCTGGCAGGGCCACGGTTCTCCTGGCGATCTGGATGCACACGCAGAGCATCACGTTCTGTGGGGCCGTGAGTGTGGAGCTCAGCTCAGCTGCCCCTTTGAAAACGCAAGCAACTGACGTAAGGGTAGGATGCCAACCTTAACTCACAGGCACACAAAAGGCGTGTGTTATCTCAGGGGTAAGTCTTTGATGGCCAACCTTCTGTGGATCTACCCAACGAAACGAGTTCATGGTTATTGGAATGAGCGTCTTTCTTTTTTTCACAAAAAGCTTACTATGTTCTGATTTTAATGCATTTGAGAAAATCAGGGAGTCTTTTGATGTGTTTTCTTTCAAAGTGAATAGACGCTGTTTGGCAACTTTGATATTTCATTTGAAAGGAGCATAATAAACTGCTCCCTTTGTATTGATTAAAGAAATATAGCGCTTATTTTTTTGCTTGGTTTTCTAGTAGTTATTCAATAGGTTAAAGGGCAACACCATCTGTTTCCTAACAGGACATTTTGTGTAAGATTTGCAAGTCCTACAGGCACCTTTAAGCGTGGATAAATATGCACTCCCGGCTTCAGATGGGCAGTTTTTTACTACCAAAGGATGATTACGTTGTGCGCCTTGAGACATCGGCTGCAATATATTTCCTGTCCCTTTATTGCATTTTGGAATCATAAACAATGACTGTTTGGCTCAAAGCCATTTATTCAGCCCAAAAAGACATTATTTGCACAACAAAAATCAATAAAAATGTTACTAGGTCTGGCTGGATACTTTGCTTAACTGTGATATTTGTCTATCACTGATGGCATGCCATCTCTCGCAGGAGACTGGGGCCAAAACACAGCTATTGATCCAGTCAGCGATGATGGATACTGGCATTTGGAAAGGGCTGCTGTAGAGAATCTCGATTAAAAAAATATTTCTAGGTTTTGCCTGGAGCAGAGTCAAGATAACCCGAGTGAGAAGATTTTCTCTGTTCTGCTGGCCTTCTCCCTCTTGTGGTGGAGGCGCACTTGGACCCAAGTCATTATTGAGAGAATTAAGTCAATCTGTGTTTAGCCAAAGGCTTTGGCATCACATCAAGCTCGGCTGATTTAGACACGAGCTCCTGTCCTTTTCATCACCTTAACGCGTTTCATATACACGAAGGGTAGAGACGCGCTATGATGGGCCCTGCCTGCCTTTTTCTCTCCTTACATTATCTCTTTATGTCTGGAAAAACAGGACAGACAGCTACCCCCTTCCTCCAAAGGATTAGCTATGCAGTATCACCTTGAGATGAACCACTTAGTTAAGACTAAAGGCATTAACTGAAACGTAGCCAACACGAGCGATACAGAAAATACGGCAAATAGGTTATAGACAATTTACGGCACAGAGAACTTGAGGGAAAAAGTGATCCATTATCCTCTGGTCTCATAAATTTAAAATATGAAATTGTTTTTCATTTTTCATTTGCTATCTGCCCACCTCCAGCATAAATCTGATACCCAGAGCGCCAGTGGAAGAGGATGTGAAGTGGAAAAAGGCGCTCGTTCCATTTTACTCCATTTCATTTTGTTTTGTTTACCCGTGTACTTATGCCACCCTTTTCCCAAAAAGACTTCCTGGGAAGTGGAGTTATTTGAGCAGAGGCCCGGCATTCGTGCTGGCCAGGGGCAGTCGCCAGGGGCGGCGGTCCCGCCTGGGGGCTGGCTCCCCAGCCCTGGGGGCCCGCGGCAGGCTCAGAGCACCAGAGCAGTAACTGGCCCCCTAGCCAGTGCAGCTCACTGGACCCAAGTTCCGCCGCAAAGGCAGCTCCTTTGGTCCTGCCGCTGGCCGGAAGGACGACCGTGAGGGCAAGCCACCCAGACACCTGCGTGCGTGGCCGGGAGCCTGCGGTCATTTGGTCCATCCTCGCTTTATGCTGGGCTGCCCTTTCGCTGGGAAACCGTAACACGGGTCGTACAGGGCATGCCTGCTGCTATATTCCCTTATCATTAGCTCGGATCTTCAAAGTGTTCTGCTTGGAGACTATTAGCATTCACAGTGAAACATTACCTGCTCCGGCAGTGTTGGTTGCTTTGGGCGAGAGGCTGGGTCTCGTGGTTTCTGTCCACCTGGGACGTTCTCACAGTTTCTAAGTCGCTCTGCAGCTGAGAGCCCGCCTGTCCGATAGACGGGGGTTTCACACTGATGATAAGTGAACGCTTTTAGTGTTTCATGTCACGTGTGACTGTCTCAACTTGTATTATGGCTACATTTGCAAGTAGACAAGTATCATATCACAATAATTAAAAGCATATTTGATAGATAGCTAGTGGGAAGCTGCTGTATAGCAGAGAGCTCAGCTCAGCGCCCAGCAACCACCTAGAGGGCTCGGATGCGGGGAGTGGGAGACAGGCTCAAGTGGGAGGGGACATGTGTGTCCATAGAGCCGATTCATCTTTACACACCAGAAACTTACACAAACTTGTAAAGCAATTATGCTCCAATAGAAAATAATAAGATCCAAGAGCAAACGTACTTAAAAGAGGTTAGTGTTGGCCAACCAGTTGTGTCTGACTCTTTGCAACCCCATGAGCTGTAGCCTGCCAGGCTCCTCTGTCCATGGAATTCTCCAGGCCAGAGCACTGGAGTGGGGTGCCAGTCCCTCTCCAAGGCATCTTCCCAACCCAGGGATCGAACTCAGGTCCGCTGCATGACAGGCAGATTCTTTACCATCTGAGCCGCCCTGGACGTCTTCAGAGAGGTTAAATGACTAATAAACATTGAAATATTGTATTGCATCTTTCTGTTTGCAAAAAGTACATCTACCATATATGCCACACACATGTTATGCATGCACACCTATAGACACAGGCACACAGGTGTGAGTGTCAACATGTGTGTACATATATCATACATACTACATAGATGTGTGGATGTGTGGGTGTGTACATATGTCACACATATTACACAGATGTGTGCATGTGTGTACATATATCATGCACATTACATAGGTGTGTGGGTGCATACATATATCATACATATTACATAGATGTATGGGTGTGTGGGTGTACCTGTGTCATACATATTACACAGATGTGTGGGTATGTGTACATATGTCATACATATTACATGGGTGTGGGTGTACATGTGTCATATAAATTACATAGATGTGTGTGGGTGTATACATGTGTCATATAAATTACATAGACGTGTGTGGGTGTGTACATATATCATATATATTACATAGATGTGTGTATACATATGTCATACATATTACATAGGTGTGTGGGTGTGTGGGTATACATGTGTCATACATATTACATGGGTGTGTGGATGTGTGGGTGTACATGTGTCATACATATTTACATGTTACATAGATGTGTGTACATATATCATACATATTACATGGGTGTGTGGGTGTGTACACATATCATATATATTACATAGATGTGGGTGTGTGTGTGTAAATGTGTCATACATATTACATGGGTGTGTGGGTGTGTGGGTGTGCAGAGCTGTTTTCGTGCCTGTGTGAGCGCCCATGCGTCTGCCACGGCGTAGTCTTAGGAGTCTGTCCTCCGTGCTGTGGGACTTGCGGGGCACCGAGGTGAACGCACCTCCTAAAGTCACACTTCAGGGCTGGGCTGCCATCTCACACGCAGCAGAAAAGCCTTCTCCCCACGCTCTTCGTGGAGCTGGCTTCACGGGGACTCGGCCTGGATCCCTTTCCTAAACCTGCATGTTCTCCAGGGACTGAGACCCACTCTCCCCTTAGTCGGGGTAGGGGGGTAGGGCAAGAACAAGGGGCGCTCGGAGCCTGAAGTGGTGGCCCTGTAAACCCTGAGACAGACACAGACCATCCTCGTCCCCGTGAAAAGACTCTTTCCAATTTCACAGTGGAACAAACGGTAAGAAGCAGCTTGTAAACGACAGCGAGCCTTTCAGCTCTGCCCTGGACAGATCTTTGTCTTCTCCTGCAGGTTCTCCTCAAGTTAAATTGGCTCTAAAGACGTCTGTTTTGCAAGCTGAAGACTAGACTGCCTGTTGGGTTTTCGTCCTCACCGTCACCACTCTGACACTGTGACTTTGTTCTTAAAATCCACCCCAGGCCTGGATGAGCCCGTGGCTTCCAGACCCTGGAGCACCCTCGGGTCTGCTTCTGGCTGGATGGTCGCGGTCTCTTCTGACAGAACCCGGCTTCTGTTTGGGAAGCTTCCAACAACCGCGGATTGTTGATGCCGTTTTTAATCAACTGAGAAACTGGCCTAATGGGAGGACTTTAACACTTATTTGTCGAAAGGGTGTTGGAGTACAAGTGTATTTACTTTAATGCTAAACCTAGTTAAGTCAATGGGAGCTAAATTGTCTTTTCAATGACTCTTCCAACCGAGTGTGAATCGCAAATTCTGTTCCTTTAAACAACAAAAGACCACCAGCCAGGAATTGTTTTTGGAGAAGCACAGGCCACGGCTAAGGTCTGCTTTGCAAGTCAATCTGAGTCTACAACTGAGATGATTTCTTGATTTTCTAACAAAGCCCTCCTTCCCGGGTCCTATGGTAGGACTTTATGTTTTGATTAGGAAAAACAGTTCTCCGGTATCAAAACCATGGGTGGGGGTGGGGGGCTGAGAAGTTCACTTAGCGTGTAATTCATTAGCAGATGCAGCCCAGAGCCCTCTGCAGAAGCTCTGGGATCCCAGGCAGGGCAGAGACGAGTAAATACTTTTCTTCTCCCGGATCGATTCCATCGATTGTCATTAAAGCAGCGAGCTCAGAACAATGAAGTGGTTTCTAATTTCCAGGCTCCAGGTGGAGGCCGCCTCCTCGTTCCAGTTAAGAGCATCATTAAATGTAAGAGCAAACAGCACACGGAGAGGCCGAGTGCTTTATTAATTCATCATCAGAATTATCTCCATGCATTAATATTAATAGCCTCAAATTGGATTTCATTTAAGAGGTGAAATAAATATGCAGATAGTAAAAGCTCACACAGCCCGGAGCCCGGGCACTGGCAGTCCCAGGAGCTGCATCTCGGTCGGGCCTCCGACCCTGGACTGGAGCTGCCTGGAGGAGAACTTGGCTCAGAAACCACCGCGAGCCGGCGGCTGAGCCTGGGAAGGGAGCAGGGGGCAGCGAGAGGGACAGGGGGGCAGGGACGGGAGCAGGGAAAGGGGCAGGGGGCAGGGGCCAGGGGCCAGGGTACACGGGGCTGGGGGCAGGGGGCAAGGACGGGAGCAGGGAGAGGGACAGGGGGCAGGGAGCAGGGGACTCAGGGCTGGGGGCAGGGGGCAGGGGCTCGGGGCAAGGACGGGAGGAGGGAGGGAGGCAGGGAGAGGGACAGGGGACGGGGGCAGGGACGGGGGCAGGGACAGGGGGCAGCGGGCAGGGATGCGGGCAGGGTGGCCCCCCTTGCTCACACAGCCCCGCAGAGACGTCTCACAAGCGGGAACATGTAGCTGATCCTCCTCCCATGAGCACCGCACGTGAATGAGGGTGTGAGCTCCTCCTGAGATCACGGGTGTGGAAGAGGCGTGGGGAAAAGGAGGGAGTCCTTTCTCAAGTTGGGCTCGCTCTCGCACGGAGGTGGGAAGATGAGAGACGGGGTCCTACTGAGTCACGCACAGACGCGAAATTCCTGGACGGACACACACGTCATTCAAACTGTACTCAGAAAAGGCTTCCATAGAATCAAAGTTAACTGGAACTTTCTTTGGGGATTTCCTGCCCAGGTGCCCAGTTTCCTACGACTGCGATTACAAAGGACCACGAACCCGTGGCTTAAAGGACGACTCGGTCCTCCCTCGGTGGCGGGCGCCAGACGCCTGAGGTCAGTGTCTCATCCGGGCCGTGCTCCCTCCAAGACTCTGGGCAGAAGCCCCCGCGGCCTCCCCCAGCTTCCCACTTGCCCGTGCAGCCGCGTCCCTGCCTTCTTAAAGAGACTCCAGTCACACTGGGCCAGGGCCACCCTGAGGACCTCAGCTGACCCTGACTATACCTGCCAGACCCTCTTTCTAAACAAGTCATGCTCGCAGGCCCTGGGAGTTAGGACCTCAACCTTTCCTTTGTGGGTGGTGAGTGAGAGTCGCTCAGTTGTGTCCAACTCTTTGTGACCCCAGGGACTATACAGTCCACGGAATTCTTCAGGCAAGAATCCTGGAGTGGGTAGCCTTTCCCTCCTCCAGGAGATCTTCCCAACCCAGGGACCGAACCCAGGTCTCCCGCACGGCAGGCGGATGCTTCACCCGCTGAGCCACCAGGGGGGCCCAGGAGTACCTGGGCGGGGAGCCCGTCCCTAGCTTACTCCCAAACCCAAGAGACGTGGGTTTAATCCCTGAGTTGGGAAGATCCTTTGGAGTAGGAAATGACAACCCACTCCAGGTTTCTTGCCTGAGAAATTCCATGGACAGTGGAACCTGGTAGGCAGGCTACAATCCCTGGGGTCACAAAGAGTTGGACCTGTCTCTTATACACATCTGATCTTTCTGACCGGGACTGGGGCCTCCCGCACGGCAGGCGGGTGCTTCACCAGCCGAGCCACCAGGCGGTGGCTCCTGGTGCTCCTGGTGAGACAGGGATTATTTCCAAAACGTAAGTCAGGGGCTCTCTCACGGAAGGAGCTGCCGCCACCCTGGAGCACGCGGCGGGCCGCAGAGAGGACGCGGAGGACGGCGGCTGAAGGCGGCCTGGCCCGGCGGCGGGCAGAGGCCGGGCCCTCTGACGGCGCAGACGAGGCGCCTCCGGGGCGCCCGCCGAGGAGCTCGGGCTGTGTGCCTGCGTCAGCCGGGCCCCGGGAGGCTTCCCGGAGAAGGCCTCTGTCCCCAGCGTCCTCGGGCGGGCTCTCAGCCCGCGCTGCGGCGGGGGGGAGGCGGCGCGGGCGGAGGCAGCGCCCGCGGGGCCCGGGCGCCCGGAGGGCTCTGGGCCGCATCTGGAGGGCTCTGGGCCGCAGGACCCGGGCGCCTGGAGGGCTCTGGTCTCCGGGCGCCGAGCGGGGAAGGACCCACAGAGAGCGCGAGCTCTGGGAAGGCGCGGCCTCTGTGCCGCGATGCCGCACACGGTTCCTCCGGGTGTCCGTGTGATCAGCGCTCGTGAGGCCCCGCTCAGGCGCGTGCTGAGTCCCTTCCGTCGTGTCCACTCATCATGACCGATTGGACAGCAGCCGGCAGGCTCCCCTGCATGGGCAGGCGGGCTCTTCGCCACGAGCTCCACCTGGTAAGCCCCCACCCCCTGCTTGGGTGCTGCGGGCTTTTGGAGGACCCCGGCCCCAAGCGCGGGCAGCTTTCACGTACAGTAGTCAAGACGTCCAGGGTGGGAGAGCACAGCTTTACAAACCCTCTGGGCTCCCGGGCAGAGGAAGCACCTGCGCTCGTCCAGCCCTCAGAACACCGGCTCTGTCTCAGCCTCCTCCCGCGACAGGACCGGACGCTCCCAGGGTGACCTATTACCAGCTCGGGCCACTCGGGGCAAATTCCTGTTCAACTTCTCTCTCGCTGTGCCACGCCAGATTACTGGGATCCATTCCTGTCCTTTAACTGTCTTTTTTCTTTTTAAAGTAAATTTTTATTTACGTGCCTTAGACATGGCGATGCCAGCATTGCAGGATGGATTTATTCTACTAGGATGTACTCTAATAGAATAAATTCTATTCCTGTTAGAACGCTTTAGAATGGACACAGCATCCAACGTGATCGAGAATTTCCATTTCTTAAATTGTATTTCAAAGGAGCAGTTAATGATTTCGAAGACTAGAAACTTCAATGGAAAGGAAATGAACAGAATCCTGTAATTAATTTAATCATAAGCAAAAATGGATTTTTTGGAGGATAAACTCGGTGACACAGTAAATGTATATTTTGGACACAGTTTCTTCCCTAAATAATGAAACGTTGTCTTGTATTAGGGAGACGGTCTTTCTAGGTGTCTCCGTAGTAATCAATCCACCTGCCAGTGCAGGAGACATGAGCCTGATTCCTGGGTCAGGAAGATTCCCTGGAGAAGGAAATGGCAACCCGCTCCAGTATTCTTGTCTGGGAAGTCCATGGACAGAGGAGCGTGGTGGGATATAGTCCATGACAGGCTACAGTCACGGGATCTCAAAGAATCAGATATGACTGAGTAAAGAACAGCGTTAGGGGGAGGAGTTTCTAAGGTGGACTTCTCTGATTGACGTTCTTATCACATAATTTTTCAACCTGGATGTTAATATTATTTTGCTCAAGAATTCCAGTCTCTAGTGAGATATCTCTTCCGGTCTATGTGACTCTTAGTTAGAGACCAGGGTGTGGCTATCATGTCTTCTTGGAATAAAGCAGAGTATGTCCTACAAGTATACTCATGCTTGGAGAGAGACTGAGGACCTAGACCAGCGAGAGCTGTCCGAGACCCCACGACTGTGGGGTGGCGCCTGGCTCTACCCAGCGCCGGCGGAGTTTCAGGAGGACCTGAGGGGCTTGGGGCACAGCGACCGCTCGCCCTAGGACAGGTGCAGAGGCTGGGCACACACCGCATATCTGCCCGGGCTCCGGGTCTGCCTGGCAGGAGGGGCGGAACCTGTCGCTTAAGAAAGGAGTGACAGATCGATCTGAAGCCCTGTCCTTTTGTAATCTGGGGCCAGGCCCTAACCCTGGGTCACTTTTTGTCACCATCATTCCTGATGTATTCTTATGACGGAATGTGTCCCAGACGCAACCCAAAGTTTTCTGCTGTAATTTCAGTTAAAGTGTGTCTGTGCGTGTGTTCAGTCGCTAAGTCGTGTCTGACTCTTTGCGACCCTATGGACTGTAGCCCACCAGGCTCCTCTGTCCGTGGGATTCTCCAGGCAAGAATACTGGACTGGGTTGCCATTTCCTTCTCCAGGGGATCTTCCGACCCAGGGATTGAACCAGGTCTCCTGCATTGGCAGGCAGGTTCTTGACCACTGAACCACCAGGGAAACCCAGTTAAAATGTACAAGAAATAAATCTGTATATTTTAACTGTAGGAAAGTTAAAAGTACCCAAGTAAGTGTACAAAATGGAAAAAAAAAAAAAAACAAAACACATCTTTTTATCCCTTCCAGGGTCATGGAGAAAAGGAGAAAATAAAATACAATAATAGTTCTGGAAAAAAGAAATAGGTTATAGAGCTTCTGATAATGCTTGATGAAATGAATGTAAAATCACTGATTTAACTTTTCTCATTTTCACTTTACTCATTTTCTAGGAATTTCTGAAACTTTATATACACTGCTATATTAATTTTGAAACAAACATTTCAAGAGAAACCTCACCCCTCTTCCTCAAATAAGCTCTCTGTTAGGTTGATTCTTCCTGAAAATACTCTGCCTTTACACAAGTATAGGCACCTAAACACACCAGTCAGTTCAGTTCAGTCGCTCAGTCGTGTCCGACTCTTTGCGACCCCATGGACTACAGCACACCAGGCCTCCCTGTCCATCACCAACTCTCGGAGTTTACTCAAATTCATGTCCATCGAGTTAGAGATGCCATCCAACCATCTCATCCTCTGTCGTCCCCTTCTCCTCCCACCTTCAATCTTTCCCAGCATCAGGGTATTTTTTTTTTTTTTTTAATGAGTCAGTTCTTCACATCAAATGGCCAAAGTATTGGAGCTTCAGCTTCAGCATCAGTCCTTCCAGTGTATTCAGGACTGATTTCCTTTAAGAATGACTGGTTGGATCTCTTTCCAGCCCAAGGGACTCTCAAGAGTCTTCTTCAACACCAAAGCATCAATTCTTCGGTGCTCATTTTTCTTTATAGTCCAGCTCTCACATCCATACATGACTACTGGAAAAACCATAGCTTTGACTAGACTGACCTTTGTTGGCAAAGTAATGTCTCTGCTTTTTAATATGCTGTCTAGGTTGGTCATAACTTTTCTTCCAAGGAGCAAGCGTCTTTTAATTTCATGGCTACCATCACCATCTACAGTGATTTTGAAGCCACCCAAAAATAAAGTCTGTCATTGTTTCCCCATCCATGTTCCATGAAGTGATGGGACCGGATGCCATGATCTTAGTTTTCTGAATGTTGAGTTTTAAGTCAACATTTTCACTCTTCTCTTTCACTTTCATCAAGAGGCTCCTTAGTTCTTCTTATGGCAGAAGTTCCTCTTTCTGCCATAAGGGTGGTGTCATCTGCATATCTGAGGTTATTGATATTTCTCCCGGCAATCTTGATCCCGATTGTGCTTCATCCAGTCCAGCATTTCTCATGATGTACTCTTCCTATAAGTTAAATAAACAGGATAACAGTATACAACCTTGATGTACTTCTTTGCTGATTTGGAATCAGTCTGTTGTTTCATGTCCAGTTCTAACTGTTCCTTCTTGACCTGCATTCAGATTTCTTAGGAAGCAGGTAAGGTGGTCTGGTATTCCCATCTCTTGACGAATTTTCCACAGTTTGTTGTGATCCACACAGTCAAAGGTTTTAGCATAGTCAATAAAGCAGAAGTAGATATTTTTCTGGAACTCTTTTGATTTTTCGATGATCCAGTGGACGTTGGCAATTTGATCTCTGTTTCCTCTGCCCTTTCTAAATCCACCATGAACATCTGGAAGTTCACGGTTCACCTACTGTTGAAGCCTTGTTTGGAGAATTTTGAGCTTTACTTTGATAGTGTATGAAATGAGTGCAATTGTGCGGTAGTTTGAGCATTCTTTGGCATTGCCTTTCTTTGGGATTGGAATGAAAACTGACCTTTCCAGTCCTGTGGTCACTGCTGAGTTTTCCAAATTTGCTGATATATTGAGTGCAGCACTTTCACAGCATCATCTTTCAGGATTTGAAACAGCTCAACTGGAATTCCATCACCTCCACTACCTCCATCAAGGTTGTTCGTAGTGATGCTTCCTAAGGCCCACTTGACTTCACATTCCAGGATGTCTGGCTCTAGGTGAGTGATCACACCATCGTGATTATCTTGGCCATGAAGATCTTTTCTGTACAGTTCTTCTGTGTATTCTTGGCACCTCTTCTTAATATCTTCTGCTTCTGTTGGGTCCAGACCATTTCTGTCCTTTGTCAAGCCCATCTCTGCATGAAATGTTCCCTTGGTGTCTCTAATTTCCTTGAAGAGATCTCTAGTCTTTCCCATTCTGTTGCTTTCCTCTATTTCTTTGCATTGATGACTGAGGAAGGCTATCTTCTCTCTCCTTGCTGTTCTTTGGAACTCTGCACGCAGATGGGTGAACCTTTCCTTTTCTCCTTTGTGTTTCACTTCTTTTCTTTTCTCAGCTATGCGTAAAGACTCCTCAGGCAGCCATTTTGCCTTTTTGCATTTCTTTTTCTTGGGGATGGTCTTTTTTTGTTTGTTTGTTTTAAGAGGGAGATAACCTCAGTTTATTTTTTTATTTTACTTTACAATACTGTATTGGTTTTGCCATACATCAGCATGAATCTGCCATGGATGTACATGTGTTCCCCATCCTGAACCCCCCTCCGACATCCCTCCCCATACCATCTCTCTGGGTCATCCCAGTGCACCAGCCCCGAGCATCCTGTATCATCCATCAAACCTGGACTGTTCATTCACTTCTTACATGATATTATACATGTTTCAATGCCATTCTCCCAAATCATCCCACCCTCTCCCGCAGAGTCCAAAAGTCCGTTCTATACATCTGTGTCTCTTTTGCTGTCTTGCATACAGGGTTATCGTTGCCATCTTTCTAAATTCCATATATATGTGTCAGTATACTGTATTGGTGTTTTTCTTTCTGGCTTACTTCACTCTGTATAATCGGCTCCAGTTTCATCCACCTCATTAGAAATGATTCAAATGTATTCTTTTTAATGGCTGAGTAATACTCCATTGTGTATATGTACCACAGCTTTCTTATCCATTCATCTGCTGATGGACATCTAGGTTGCTTCCATATCCTGGCTATTATAAACAGTGCTGAGATGAACATTGGGGTACACATGTCTCTTTCAATTCTGGTTTCCTCGGTGTGTATGCCCAGCAGTGGGATTGCTGGGTCATAAGGCAGTTCTATGTCCAGTTTTTTAAGGGATCTCCACACTGTCCTTCCTAGTGGCTGCACTAGTTTGCATTGCCTCCGTACAATGTCATGAACCTCCGTCCATAGTTCTTCAGGCACTCATCTATCAGATCTAATCCCTTGAATCTATTTCTCACTTCCACTGTATAATCGTAAGGGATTTAATTTAAGTCATACCTGAACGGTCTAGTGGTATTCCCTACTTTCTTCAATTTAAGTCTGTATTTAACAATAAGGAGTTCATGATCTGAGCCACAGGCAGCTCCTAGTCTGGCTTTTTATCAAAAAAGAAAACAGATTACATTTATCATTCTCTGTTTCTCTGTTTTAATTGTGCATCTCAGAAATATCTCATGTCAGGACCTAAAGAATCACATTGTATTAAACACATTGAGAGTCCCTTGGACTGCAAGGAGATCAAGCCAGTCAATCTTAAAGGACATCAACCCTGAACATTAATTGGAAGGATTGATGCTGAAGCTGAAGCTCCAATACTTTGGCCACCTGATATGAAGAGCTGACTCATTGGAAAAGACCCTGATGCTGGGAAAGATTGAAGGCAAGAGGAGAAGGGGACCATCTCAGAGGATGAGATGGTTGGATTGAATCACCGACTCAATGGACATGAGTTTGAGCAAGTTCCAGGAGATAGTGAAGGGCAGGGAAGCCTAATATACTGCAGTTCATGGGGTTGCAAGAAGTTGGACACAAAGTAGCAACTAAACAACAATCACCCTCAGATATATTTAGGCTTATTTTTGTTGGCCTAATTTATATAAATGGTTCTCTTAAAATTTTAATATATTAATTGAGTAAACGTATCTTGGTGGTGGTTTAATCGTTATGTTGTGTCTCTTGTGAGCTCATGGACTATAGCCCACTGGGCTCCTCTGTCCATGGAATTTTCCAGGCAAGAATACTGGAGTAGGTTACCATTTCCTTCTCCAGGGGATCTTCCCAACCTAGAGATCAAACCCGTGTCTGTCATGCCTTCTGCATTGCAGGCAGATTCTGCACCGACTCAACCAGCAGGGAAGCCCAAGTTATGCTAATCCTACTTTTTCTATGATTATCTAAACTCAACACATTTCTTCCTGACAGACACTTTTCATCTTCCCACTCCCCGGAGATATCAAAGAGCCAAACACCTGGCTCTCCTTCAGAAGGGCACCTGAGCGGGACCAAGAGCAGCCTCAGCTGGCCAAAAGGCGAGTGAGAAGGAGGTTCCACTGACTCAGGGTTCTCTCCCTTCCGTCTCCTGCCAAACCTGCGACAGGCAGCGCCTCGTGGAAGCCGCGGTGCCTGAGCGGACACCTGCCCTCGTGCTCCCCGCCGTCTTCAGGGAAGCGCAGGGAACAATGCGGTGCCCCCCGGGCAGGAGGCGCGGCCGCAGCCTCTCTGACGTCATCGTCAGCCTGGGTGGACCAAGCCGCCTCCACAAGGCTGCTCCCTGCGGGGCCTCGCTGGCGCACGTCCGTGGTGGCCTTCCCGCCCTCCGTGGGCCTACAGCGGGACGAGCATGGCTGGCCACCCGAGTTCTCCAGGGAGGAGGGTGTGAACGTGGCATGGAGTCTCCTGGACAAGCACCAAGGGCATTTCTGCTCCGGTCACAGCACATGGGGTCACAAAGAGTCCAACACAACCAGAGCAATTCAGCACACGTGTACACACGCACATCACAAATGCCAGTAAAACAGACAGCCGTTTGCTTCTTTGACAAGGTAAAAAGTGTGTTTAGAAATTTCCCAGGATGCATGTGGAATGCACACACAAAGTGCATGTTGCGCGGGTGTGTGCGTGCACGCTCGGTCACTTCAGTCGTGTCTGACTCTACGCGACCCCATGGGCCACGGCCCGCCAGGCTCCCCCGCCCCTGGGATTCTCCAGGCAAGAGCGCTGGAGTGGCTGCCATTGCCTTCTCCAGTGCATGTGTGCAGACTTTGCTAAAGTATGTGCTGCATACGTGTTGTTAAAATCCATAAATTAAAATTAAACCATACATTTTATCAAAGAGACTTAAAATTAGTTTTTTTAAGGCGTTTTTTAAAGAGCAGTCTCAGACTCAGAGCAGAGTTGAGGTGGCCTCTCCTGTGGTGCTAATGGTAAAGAGCGCGCCCGCCAGCACAGGAGACGCGGGGACGCGTGCTCACCTCTGGGTCGGGAGGTCCCCTGGAGGAGGGCATGGCGACCCACTCCAGTGCTCTTCTTGCCTGGAGAATCCCAGGGACAGGGGAGCCTGATGGGCTCCAGTCCGTAGGACTGAAAAGAGTCAGACACGACTGAAGCGACTCAACGTGCAGAACTGACATGAAGGGACAGAACTTTCCTGAGGACCCTCCTCTGTGCTTATTCTCCTAACACTAAGAGACTGTCTTAATAGCTCATTTCAGTGCTATAACGGATCCATTGTCCAAATGTGGTTTATCTGTTTACCCACTGAAGAAGCCCTTGGTTGCTTCCAATTTGGGGCAGTTATGAATAAAGCCTCTATAGACTTCCATGTGCAGGTTTCTATTTGGATATGAGTTTTCAGTTCATTTGGGTAAATATGAAGGAGGAAAGTTGCTGGATCAAATGACAAGAGTGGGTTTAGTTTTGTGGTAAATGTTCAGACTGTCTTCCAAGCTGGCTATTATATTATGATTTGATAATGATATGCCATTGATGATGCAGAGCTGTAATTTAAACTTTTATGTTTTCTAGTGAAGCTTTCCAAGGCCCAACACTTTCCAGCTTGATAGCTCCCCAACTGTTGGCAGCTTTCATCCAGGAGTCAGGGAAGGGGGACAGTATCTGGGACCTCCATGGCCAGTAGCACCGCACAGATCAAAGCTTAGAAAGAAAGTGTTTCCTCCTACAGAGGCCAATGCAAAATAAAAATAAACACACACATGCAACGAGCGAAGAATAAATGGGAATTTCCCGCACTGTGGAACTGTTTGCTGTTGCTCAGTTTCCAAGTTGTGTCCCACTCTTGGGGACCCCATGGGCTGCAGCTCACTAGGCTTCCCTGTCCTTCACTATCTCCCGAAGTTTGCTTAAACTCATATTCATTGAGTTGCTGATGCTATCCAACCATCTCATCCTCTGGCACCCCTTTCTCCTTTTGCCCTCAATCCTTCCCAGCCTCAGAGTCTTTTCCAGTGAGTTGATTCTTCGCATCAGGTGTCCAAAATATTGGAGCTTCAGCTTTAGTATCAGTCCTTCAATGAATATTCAGTATTGATTCCCTATAGAATTTATAGTTTTGATCTCTTTCCTGCCTGTAGATGCTAACTTTTGGACACCTAGGTCGGTAACAGTAGGTAGGTTAGTCCCTTGGGGCTTCATGATCAACACCACAAACCAGGTGGTGGCTGAAACCAAGGACGTTTGTTCTCTTAGTTCTGGAGGCCAGAAGTCTAGTATCAAGGTGTGGACAGGCCTGTGCTCCCCTGAAGTTCCAGGGAAGGTCCCTCTTTGTCTCGTCCAGCTTCTGTAGGCTGCAGGTGCTCCCCGGCCTGCAGCTGCGTCACCCCCGTGTCTGCGTCACCCCCACCCAGGCATCTCTGTGTCCCCTCATCCTCGACTCAGGGTACCAGGCACTGGGGTTAGGTCACACCCTCAAAACGGAGGACCTCAGCTTTGCTTAATTTCATCTGCAAAGACCCTGTTTCCAAAAGTGCCACTTTCTGAGGTTCCAGGTGGACGTGACTTTGGGGCAGTACTGTTGCAGTCACTACAGGGGATACAAAAATACAGGGAGGAATGGTGCCCCGCAGCCAGTCTCTCCCATCAGGAAGCTCCCACCAGCCTCTTATTCTCATCCACCAGAGCAGACAGAATGAAAACCAAAATCTCAGAAAGCTAATCAAATTGATCAAATGATCAGCCTTGTCTAACTCAGTGAAACTACAAGCCTTGCCGTGTGGGGCCACCCAAGATGGACCACGGTCATGGTGGAGAAGTCTGACAAAACGTGGTCCACTGGAGCAGGGAATGGCAAACCACTTCAGTGTTCTTGCCTGGGGAACCCCATGAACAGTATGAAAAGGCAAAAAGGTAGCACACTGAAAGATGAACTCCCCAGGTCAATAGGTGTCCAATATGCTGCTGGAGATCAGTGGAGAAATAACTCGAAGAAGAGTGAAGAGACAGAGACAAAGCAAAACAGCGCTCAGCTGTGGATGTGACTGGTGATGGAAGGACAGTCCGATGCTGTAAAGAGCAATATTGCATAGGAACCTGGAATGTTATGTCTGTGTATCAAGGCAAATGGAAGTGGTCAAACAGGAGAGGGCAAGAGTGAACAATGACATTTTAGAAACTGGTGAACTAAAATGGATTGGAATCGGCAAGTTTAACTCAGATGAACATTATATCTACTACTGTGGGCAAGAATCACTCAGAATAAATAGAGTAGCCATCATGGTCAACAAAAGAGTCTGAAATGCAGTACTTGGGTGCAATTTCAAAAATGACAGAATGATCTCTGTTCATTTCCAAGGCAAACAATTCGGTATCACGATAATCCAAGTCTATGCTCCAACCACTAATGCCGAAGAAGCTGATGTTGAATGGTTCTATGAAGACCTACATGACCTTCTAGAACTAGCATCAAGAAAAGATGTCCTTTCAACATAGGGGACTGGAATGCAAAAGTAGGAAGTCAAGAGATACCTGGAGTAAGAGGCAAGTTTGGCCTTGGAGTACAAAATGAAGCGGGACAAAATCTAACAGAGTTTTGCCAAGAGAATGCACTGGTCATAGCGAACACCTTCTTCCAACAACACAAGAGAAGTCTCAACACCTGGACATCACCAGGTGGTCAATACCGAAATCAGACTGGTTATATTCTTTGCAGCCAAAAATGGAGAAACTCTATACAGTCAGCAAATACAAGACTGGGAGCTGACTCTGGCTCAAATCATGAACTCCTTACTGCCAAATTCAGACTTAAACTAAAGAAAGCAGGGAAAGCCACTAGACCATTCAGATATGACCTGAATCAAATCCCTTACAATTATACAGCAAAATGACAAATAGATTTAAGGAATTAGATCTGATAGACAGAGTGCGTGAAGAAATATGGACAGAGGTTCGTAACATTGTATAGGAAGCAGGGATCAAAACCATCCTCAAGAAAAAGAAATGCAAAAAGGCAAAATGGTTGTCTGAGGAGGCCTTAAAAACAGCTGAGAAAAGAAGAGAAGTGAAAGACAAAGGAGAAAAGGAAAGATATACCCATCTGAGTGCAGAGTTCCAAAAAATAGCAAGGAGAGATAAGAAAATCTTCCTAAGTGATCAATGCAAAAAAATAGAGAAAAACAATAGAATGGGAAAACTAGAGATCTCTTCAAGAAAATTAGAGACGCCAAGGGAACATTTCTGCAAAGACGGGCACAATAAAGGACTCAAACGGTATGGACCTAAGGGAAGCAGAAGACATTAGGAAGAGGTGGCAAGAATATGCAGAAGAACTGTACAAAAGATGTCTTGATGACCCAGATAATCATGACGATGTGATCACTCACCTGGAGTCAGACATCCTGGTGAGTGAAGTCAAGTGGGTCTTAGGAAAAATCACTACAAAGAAAGCCAGTGGGGATGATGGGATTCCAGTTGAGCTATTTCAAATCCTAAGAGATGATGCTGTGAAAGTGCTGCATGCAATACACCAGAAAAACTGGAAACCTCAGCAGTGGCCACAGGACTGGAAAAGGTCAGTTTTCATTCCAATTCCAAAGAAAGGCAATGCCAAAGAATGCTCAAACTGCCTCACAATTACACTCATCTCACACGCTAGCAAGGTAATGCTAAAAATTCTCCAAGCTGGGCTTCAACATTACTTGAACAGAGAACTTCCAGATGTTCAAGGTGGATTTAGAAAAGGGAGAGGGACCAGAGATCAAATTGCCAACATCTGTTGGATCATAGAAAGAGCAAGAGAATTCCAGAAAAGCATCTACTTTTGCTTCATTGACTATGCTAAAACCTTTGAGTGTCTGGATCAAAACAAACTGGAAAATTCTTCAAGAGATGAGAATATCAGACCACTTTACCTGCCTCCTGAGAAATCTATATGCAGGTCAAGAAGAAACAGAACCAGGCATGGAACAATGGACTGGTCCCAAATTAGGAAAGAAGTACGTCAAGGCTGTATATTGTCATTCTGCTTATTTGACTTATATGCAGAGTACATCAGGTAAAATGGACTGGATGAAGCATATGATGGAATAAAAATTGCTGTGAGAAATATCAATAACCTCAGATATGCAGATGACACCACTCTTATGGCAGAAAGTGAAGAGGTACGAAAAGTTATGACCAACCTAGATAGTATATTTAAAAGCAGAGACATTACTTTGCTGACTAAGGTCCGTCTAGTCAAGGCTATGGTTTTTCCTGTGGTCATGTATGGATGTGAGAGTTGGACTGTGAAGAAGGCTGAGCGCCGAAGAATTGATGCTTTTGAACTGCGGTGTTGGAGAAGACTCTTGAGAGTCCCTTGGACTGCAAGGAGATCCAACCAGTCCATTCTGAAGGAGATCAGCCCTGGGATTTCTTTGGAAGGAATGATGCTAAAGCTGAAGTTCCAGTACTTTGGCCACCTCATGAGAAGAGTTGACTCATTGGAAAAGACTCTGATGTTGGGAGGGATTGGGGGCAGGAGGAGAAGGGGACGGCAGAGGATGAGATGGCTGGATGGCATCACTGACCTGATGGACATGAGTCTGAGTGAACTCCGGGAGTTGGTGATGGACAGGGAGGCCTGGCATGCTGAGATTCATGGGGTCGCAAAGAGTCGGACATGACTGAGCTACTGAACTGAACTGAACTGAAAGAGTCTCTTAATGAAGGTGAAAGAGGAGAATGAAAAAGCTGGCTTAAAATTCAACATTCAGAAAATGAAGATCATGGCATCTGATTCCATCACTTCATGGGAAATAGATGAGGAAACAGTGACAGACTTTATTTTCTTGGGCTCCAAAATCACTGCAGATGGTGACATTAAACCATGAAATTTAATGACACTTGCTCCTTGGAAGAAAAGTTATGCCAAACCCAGACAGAGTATTAAAAAGCAGAGTCATTACTTTGCAGACAAAGTATGTCTAATTAAAGTTATGTTTTTCTCTAGTAGTCATGTATGGATGTGTGAGTTGGACCATAGAGAAAGCTTAGCGCCGAAGAGTTGATGCTTTTGAACTGTGGTGTTGGAGAAGATTCTTGAGAGTCTCTTGGACAGCAAAGAGATCAAGCCTGTCAATCCTAAAGGAAATGAGTCCTGAATATTCATTGAAAGGACTGATGCTGAAGCTGAAGCTCCAATATTTTGGCCACCGGATAGGAAGAGCTGACTCATTAGAAAAGATCCTGATTCTGGGAAAGATTGCAGGCAGGAGGAGATGGGGACGACAGAGGACAGGATCACTGGATGGCGTCACTGACTCAAGGGACACTAGTTTGAGCAAGCTCCAAGAGTTGGCTGTGGACAGGGAGGCCTGGCGTGCTGCAGCCCCTGGGGTCTCAAAGACTCGGAGATGACGGTGTGACTGGACAAGAACAGGGCCAGAGACTGGAGAAGAAGCATCGGGGAGAAGAGGGACAAAGAGAAGATGAGGACAAATTCGGTTGATGTTAGATGGTAAAAGATTTCATCTGAACTTTCACCCTAAAACTTGGAACAGACATTGAACTTACTGCATGAATATTGAACAAAATACTATTCCTAAATACTCTAAAAATATAAATTAACAAAAAATTTATTAGAATTCACCAAAAATAATATTTTCATTTTGGAGCAGCAAATATATAATCACTTGACTAACATTTAATATTTAAAACATTTTCCTTACTTTTTCACACTTCGCACTTCGCAGGTAGTGCCGGTGGTAAGGAATCCACCAGCCGATGCAGGAGACGAAAGAGACAGGGATTCAGTCCCTGGGCTGGGAAGCCCCCGAAGGAGGCCATGCCAACCCGCTCCAGTGTTCTTGCCTGGAGAATTCCACGGGCAAAAGATTCCTTTCTGTTAGGGCTTCCCTGGTGGCTTAGGTGGTAAAGACCGCCTGCAATGCTAGGAGACCCGGATCCCGGCCCTGAGTTGCTCAGATCCCCTGGAGAAGGGAAGGGCTACCCGCTCCAGTGTTCTTGCCTGGAGAATCCCACGGACAGAGGAGCCTGGGGGGCCACAGTCCCTGTGTCACAGAGAGTCAGAAACCAAACCCAACTGAGTGACTATCGCTGATACTTACTTATAATTGATTTACAATGTTCTATAAGACTCAAGGGTACAAACTGGAGATTCCAATTTAAAAGGTTATAGTCCATTTATAATTAATATAAAATACTGGCTATATTCCCCTTGCTTACAATAGATCCCTGTAGCTTATTTGTTCTATATATAGTAGTTTATACCTCTTAGTCCTACACCCTTAAATTTCCCTCCCCTCTTTTGCATCCCCACTGGCAAGCTCTAGTTTGACCTCTATATCCTTGAGTCCGATTTCCTTGCTGTTATATCCCCCAGTTTGATAAAGACCTAAATATAAGACCAGAAGCCATAAAACGCCTAGAAGAAAATGCGGCATAGTCTTGGACATATATCAGCAATATTTTTCTAGATTTTTCTCCTAAGGTAAAAGAAACAAAAATAAACAAAGGAGATCTAATTGAACGTAAAAGTTTTTGCACAGCAAAGGAAACCATTAGCAAAACGAAAGGACAGTCTACTGAATGGGGGAAAATATGTGCAAATGTTGTGAACAATAAGGAGTTAACATCCAAAATACAGAATCAGCTCATACAACTCAACTTCAAAAATTTTTTTCAAATGGGCAGCAGACATGCATAGACATTTTTCCAGAGAAGACATTCAGGTGGCTAACAGACACATGAAAAGATGCTCAACATCATTAATCATCAGAGAAATGCAAATCAAAACCGCAACGAAGTCACACCTGTCAGAATGGCTATCATCAAAAAGAACACTAATGACAAATGCTGGCGGGTGTGGAGGAAAGAGCCCGTGTACACGGTCGGTGGGGATGAAAACGGGTGCAGTCACTGTGGAAAATGGGATGGAGATTCCTCAGAGAACTAGAAATAAAACCCCAGAAGAGCCAACAATTCCACTCCTGACTGTGTAGCCAAAGGAAACGAAAATATTAACTGGAAGGTTCATGCGCCTCACATTCACAGCAGTACTATTTGCAATAGCCAAGATATACAACCAACCTAAGTGTCCATTAACAGACAAATAGATAAAGATCTGATGTGTATATAGGATGGAATACTACTCAGCCTTGGGCTTCCCTGGTGGCTCAGAGGGTAAAGCGTCTGCCTACAATGCAGGAGACTTGGGTTCGATCCCTGGGTGAGGAAGATCCCCTGGAGAAGGAAATGGCAACCCACTCCAGTACTCTCACCTGGAAAATCCCATGAACGGAGAAGCCTGGTAGGGTTCAGCCCACAGGGTCACAAAGAGTCAGACACGACTGAGAGGTTTCACTATCTTTCTTTTTTTTAAAAAAAGAACAGCACTTTGCCATTTGCATCAAAATAGATGGACTTTGAGAGTATTATACTTTGGGAAATAATTTAAAGACAAATACTGTATGATATCACTTTTACGTGGAAAAAAATCTATACACTTTTAAATTGCTATATATCAAGAAATGGCAACCCACTCCCATATTCTTACCTGGAGAATCCCATGGACAGAAGAGCCTGGCAGGCTACAGTCCACAAGGTCACAAGAGCTGGACATGACTTAGTGACTAAACCACCGCCACCAGCAAGCTTTCAGTAAAGATACACTTGTGTCTTCTTAGAGTCTTCCTTGTGAGTCATCAATACTCTTTCAAATTATTCTGTCCTGTTAGATGTTTTCATCATCTAGAGATCTGACTCTACTTCCAGTAATTCCCCAAAGGGCTGACTTCTGCTCGGAGTGAGGTCAGGGTCTGTCCCAGGTGAGTGAACTGTGCAGTGAGGTCAGGGTCTGTCCCAGGTGAGTGAACTGTGCAGTGAGGTCAGGGTCTGTCCCAGGTGAGTGAACTGTGCAGCTGCGGACCTGATGGCTCTGTGCTCCCAAGACCCGTGTGACTGTAGAGCGAGGCTGGGCGCCCGGCTCTGGGCTCTGCTATTTCTGGGCACCTGATGCGTGAGGCTAGGTGACTCATCTCTCTGACACCGGTCTCCACATCTGCAAAATCGGGATGACAAAGCGCCTAAGGAGATATGGTATCACCATTTCTAAACCAGAAAGGCTGTGAAGCTGTCAGCGTCCACAGCAGATCCAGAGACATGTTTAAGGATGTTCTCCAAAGCGCTCGAAGTGGCCAGACTTGGCCCTCCTGGTCCCCAGGGTGTATCTGCCTCCGGGTGGGGAGGTGGTCTCAGGCTCCCTCGGGCTGAAGGCGGGAGGGCTTGCCCACGCCTGCCCTTTTCCTGGGAGCTGTGCCTGTGAGGGGGCCAGGGTGCTCGTGGAGGCTCCACCCGTGGTCCAGCTCACGCAGCTGCCTGCTGGGAATGTCCCCGCCACCGGCTGTCCCCGTGGAGCGGCTCCACCTCCACCGAGAGCCCACAGAGCTGCTGGCGAGAGCACACGCGTGTCTGAGAGGCTGAAGCTTGACTCTGGAAGGAAACCCAGATCTGCCCTCGTGCCTGTCCTCCTGACCCTCTTCAGGGTGACGCTGAGCCTGAGGTCTCCTTGAAGAGCTTCAGCTGTCAGGGGCCACCTGCCCGCTCGGGGCTGCCCGGGGCTCTGAGCGTGGAGGTTTAAAGAAACACGGCAACAGGCTATGGCTGTCCTCTTTATAAACTGCAAATAAAACCGAGTCTACTCAATCCTTGTCTAACTTTTTGAAAGAAGAAAAACAGTATTTGCTACCACCTAATTTGGGTCTTCCCTGGTGGCTTGGATAGTAAAGCGTCTGCTTGCAATGCAGGAGACCCAGGTTCCATCCCGGGGTTGGGAAGATCCCCTGGAGAAGGGAATGGCTCCCCACTCCAGGACTCTTGCCTGGAGAATCCCATGGGCGGAGGAGCGTGATGTGTTACAGTGCATGGGGTTGCAAGGAGTCGGACACGACTAAGCAACTTCATTTTCACTTACTTTCCACTTAATTTAAAATACCAATGCTATTTCAAATGTGGTAGAAAGAACACACATTACTTGCGCAAACGTAAAGAATTTAAGCAACTACGACTGAGACTCTCTGACTTGTTTACTAAAAGGCCACCGACCACAGTATTTCGGGTCATGATGTCTTTCAGATCCTTTTCCTAGCAGGATTGAACCCAGCAAATGTGTGAACCACATCATACGCAGTACGGGAATGATTCTCTGAAAGAAAAGTGAACTGAACAGCGTAAACTTTGCAGGCACACAGCGCTACTAATTGCGGGCAAGTCCCGTAGAACATGGGCCGTGCCTTCGTGGGTTTGCCCAGAGATACTGTGCACCATGAGCTTCCATGCTTGAGAATGAGAAACACACGTATGTAACACTCATGTTGCTGAGTAAAAGATCATCTTAAAATATTAGATTTCTGAGTGAGAGGGCAAAGCTCACCCCCAGATTCTCTAGTTGATAGATCTAAACTGAGACTTGAGGGCAAAAAAAAAAAAAACCCAATAACAACTTTCCAAGTATCTTCTTACTACAGGAGAGATGAGTCCAAATATGCAGTCTTCAGAAACACACTATTTTCAGACAGTCAATTTTCTTCTCTCTCGGCTTCCCTGAGATCTGCTCAGTTAAAGCCTGAGCTGAAGATGAAAAAAGAGAAAAAAGCCAAACCTCCCTCTGACAAGCACTCGGCCGTCCCTCCCCTAACACTGAGCCACTCATTTCCCGGGCGGGGGCGGGGGGGACTGCCCTCAGAAATGCCGGGGCTCCCCTGGCCCTGGCCTCCACGGGGTGGGGGTTGGGGGGCTGGAGCAGATCTGTCATTTGAGGTCATTGACTCTCCCGGTAGAGTTAATGAAAGCTCTTAATTCTGTGCTTATTCAAGCTAAATAATGCAATGAAAAAGACATTTCATTTTTCACCTGTTTCAGTTCCGTTGCTCAGTTGTGTCCGACTCTTTGTGGCTCCAAGGACTGCAGCACGCCAGGCTTCCCTGTCCATCACCATCTCCCAGAGCTTGCTCAAACTCATGTCCATTGAGTCAGTGATGCCATCCAACCATCTCATCCTCTGTCGTCCCCTTCTCTTCCTGCCTTCAGTCTTTCCTAGCATCAGGGTCTTCTCCAATGATGCAGTTCTTCGAATCATGTGGCGAAAGGATTGGAACTTGAGCTTCACATCAATCCTTCCAACAAATATTCAGGACTGATTTCCTTTAAGATTGACTGGTTTGATCTCCTTGCAGTCCAAGGGACTCTCAAGAGTCTTCTCCAATACCACAGTTCAAAAGCACCAATTCTTCAACACTCAGCTTTCTTTATGGTCCAACCCTCACATCCATACATGACTACTGGAAAAACTAAAGCTTTGACTAGACGGCAAAATAATGTCTCTGCTTTTTAATATGCTAATTTTGTCATAATTTTCCTTCCAAGAAGCAAGTGTCTTTTAATTTCATGGCTGCAGTCACCATCTGCAGTGATTTTGGAGCCCAAGAAAATAAAGTCTGTCACTGTTTCCATTGTTCCCCCATCTATTTGCCATGATGTGATGGGACCAGATGCCATGATGTTAGTTTTCTGAATGCTGAGTTTTAAACCAGCTTTTTCACTCTCCTCTTTCACCTTCATTAAGAGGCTCTTTAGTTCCCCTTCATTTTCTGCCATAAGAGTGGTGTCATCTGCACATCTGAGGGTATTAATATTTCTCCTGACAAACTTGATTCCAGCTTGTGCTTCATCCAGCCTGACATTTCACATGATGTACACAGCATAGAAGCTAAATAAGCAAGGTGACAATATACAGCCTTGATGGATGCCTTTTCCAATTTGGGATCAGTCTGTTTTTCCATGTCTGGTTCTAACTGTTGCTTCTTGATTTGAATACAGATTTCTCAGGAGGCAGGTAAGGTGGTCTGGATTATTATAACGCATGACAGGTTATTTATTATAGTTTACCTGTTTATTATAACATTTATAGTAACAAACTTTTTCCTACAATTACAAAATGGTTTCCATTTCTTCATCTTGTGGTTTGTGACTTTCTGCTCCCAACTTTCTGATAAGTTCCCTTCAGGTTGGAAGTGCATCGAACAATCAGCATCTTCAGAGGTAGCTGTCGCCCCATCGGATGTGGACTGAGTACAAAGTCAGCAGGCAACGTGTCAGGAGGCTAATGAGCAGACTTGGGGTCTGAGGTTTGGGTCCTGACGATAACCCTGGGGATGACTTTGAGTCCTGCTGTCTTCCCAAGCCTGTTTCCTAAAAGCAAACAAACAAAACCCACAATACAAATATGGATTGGATTGTGGTGGGTGGTCCACTGCTGGGACAAGTGAGACAATGCTTTGTAAAGACATCTTTGGTCTTTACAACAAATAGTTGTCCAGGCCCAGTCCCCATGGTGGACAGCCTGGAGTTCCACACGACCCGTCGTTTAACGGAGAGTAGAACCACCCAGGAGCAATGCTGGGGATCACTTTTAGAAACAAGTTCATTCAAGGTTCATAGAAAAGGTGAATTTGTCATTCTGAGCTGTGACAGTAAGTGGAAAGACATCGGGAAGCGCATAGCTGTGAGGTTACTGCAATGTCTTCGAGGCACAGCGATAAATTGCCAGGACGTTTTTATGGAGTTTCTTAACCTCTGGCCTTTGGAGGGGGGAAATCAATAAGATATTAAGAAAATCATGAATTAATGTTTCAAAGAATGTAGACATGAGTACAAGCCCCACGGTTCAGATAAACGTCCAGACCGGGAACCTGACGTCTCCCGTAGGAAATGGAAATGTCAGAGACCTCCTGCAGGGTTGCTGTCTTCCCAAGCCTGTTTCCTAAAAGCAAACAAACAAAACCCACAATACAAATATGGATTGGATTGTGGTGGGTGGTCCACTGCTGGGACAAGTGAGACAATGCTTTGTAAAGACATCTTTGGTCTTTACAACAAATAGTTGTCCAGGCCCAGTCCCCATGGTGGACAGCCTGGAGTTCCACACGACCCGTCGTTTAACGGAGAGTAGAACCACCCAGGAGCAATGCTGGGGATCACTTTTAGAAACAAGTTCATTCAAGGTTCATAGAAAAGGTGAATTTGTCATTCTGAGCTGTGACAGTAAGTGGAAAGACATCGGGAAGCGCATAGCTGTGAGGTTACTGCAATGTCTTCGAGGCACAGCGATAAATTGCCAGGACGTTTTTATGGAGTTTCTTAACCTCTGGCCTTTGGAGGGGGGAAATCAATAAGATATTAAGAAAATCATGAATTAATGTTTCAAAGAATGTAGACATGAGTACAAGCCCCACGGTTCAGATAAACGTCCAGACCGGGAACCTGACGTCTCCCGTAGGAAATGGAAATGTCAGAGACCTCCTGCAGGGGGCTACGTGAACAGTCCTCTGCTCACTTCAGCGTCCCGTGTGATGTGAAGGACGAAGAACTAGAATGTTCTCTGGATCATCACGGTGAAGTCTCCAGCAGAAACAAAATACACATAATCCTTCTTATGTGAAATGAAATCACTTTTGTGTCAATTGCATACACAGGGGTGTTCTAATTGACACACATGTATGGTGATGGAGATGAGATTTCTTAAAAGAATGATGGAAAATACACGTATTCTGAACTTCAAGTGATATGAACATGCTCCTTTTCATGAGGAACAGGGGACCTCTGTCTCTCTCTGTCTCTGTCTCACTCTCTCCATCCCTCTGTCTGTCTGTCTATCCCTGGAGCAGAGGGCGGGTCGATTGAGCAGGTCACATGCACTTCTAGTTACCAAATGCTGGGGATCTGGGGAGGATTCATCCACCCTTCCTGTCTTGGCCAGAGAGACCCCACGTGTGTCCTGATTGGTCACTATGGGCATGTCCCCCTTGACACCTGTCACCGCGGATGTCCCGTGACCCGTGTCCTGCCAGGCAGGCGCCGGATGGAGGGTCTGAGGCTTTTTTCTGTGGGTCTTTGTGCCTGGCAGGGCCCCACCTGCCTGAGGAGGAGAGTCCCTGTGGACCTGGATGTCACTGTGCTTAGAAAGGACGATTTCAGGGTGCCAGGGTCTGCACGGAGGTCTGGGGACAGGGGTCCGCCTATTTCATTAAACACACAGCCCCTTATGCTGTGGCCGACAGAGATCTTGGCTTCCCCAACTCCATCAGGAGAGCTAAGGACAGCCACATACCCCCGGTCCTTGTCAAACAGGGGGTTCCAGGGCTTGGAGTGCCAGATGGCAAGGCCGGGAGAAAGCCGGGCACGCATCTGCTAGCTGACCTTCAGCCCTGAGAGTCGCACTCTCCCGGCGTCGCTTGGATCACGCGGACTCCGGCTCAGACCCTCAGGAGGGCTCCTCACCGGGCTCAGAGTAAAGCAGGGAGCCCAGGCGGAGCGCTGCCGCCGCGCCAGCCTCTGGCCCCACCTTTCCCCGCTGTTACTCCTGCGCCTTGCCCACCTGCCTCCCAGTCCATAAGTAACTGCCCCCGGCTCCCCCGGGACCTCCCCCTCCTCACTGGGCCTGGGCCGTGGCCTCCGGCAGCCTCTCCGAGCCCTGTCCCTGAAGGAGCCTTTCCGAGCCCATCAGTGCCTGGAACAGCGCTCGGGTGCGGCTGCCTTTGGAGGATGCACGTGGGGGTGGNAAGTAACTGCCCCCGGCTCCCCCGGGACCTCCCCCTCCTCACTGGGCCTGGGCCGTGGCCTCCGGCAGCCTCTCCGAGCCCTGTCCCTGAAGGAGCCTTTCCGAGCCCATCAGTGCCTGGAAGAGCGCTCGGGTGCGGCTGCCTTTGGAGGATGCACGTGGGGGTGGGGGGCCCTGCTGCTCACCGGGGTCTCAGCAGCCTGTGAAGCCTCCCTTCCCCCGCTGCTCCCCGCGCCCCGGAGCACCGCGGGGCAGTTTACCCGAGAACAAGAGGAAGCTCAGTCCATCCCTACAGGGCCGCGGGCGCTGGAGGTCAAGGGCCAACCCAGGAGCCAAGTTCTGGAGGCCACGTCCCCGCTTAGCCGCCCACAGGCGCCCGAGGCTCCTTGTGCCCGGGTTCCTCCAGTGCCTGCGGGCAGCCGGGTCTGTCCACGGGCTCTGACTGAGGCACTGTCGGGACTGGAGTCATCTGGGGGTGAAAGTCCAGGGCTAAGACCCCTGGACTCCACCTGGCCCTGGACAGAACCCATGGAGCCAGACCTGGGCGCCGAGAGTCCGAGCATCAGGGCCTGAGGGCCTGGAGGCTGTCCGTCCCTCTGACGCACTCATGAGATGCTCTGACGCTCAGAGCCCGGCCTGGCTCCACGGGTCCGGTCCAGGGCCGGGCGGAGTCCAGGGGCAACAGTCCTAACCTCCTCGCTGCCTTTCCCCCTGTGTCAGCCGGGTGCCGGCATCCCCTGGGCCAGCTTGGCTCTGAGGTCGGGCAGGGAGAGCCCCAGCTGGCTGGCGGGTCAGGGCTGAGCTGCAGGCCCCCTGCGAAGGTTTCCCGGGAGCCAGTGCTCACCTGGATGATGCACGAGGTAGAACGCCGTGCAGAACCCAGGGCTTTGAACAGAAGGTCTGTGATCGTGTATCCCAGGCGATGTTGCCCAGCCGGCCCATGGTTGTCACTCTGACAAGGAACATGGAGGCTCAAGAAAGTGCCTTGAATGCTCCCCTCTGCCCCGACGTGTTCACAAACAGGAGGGCTCTGCTCTGAGCCTCGGATGAGAGTGGTCAGGTCCCGACATGACCGGCTGGCCAGCCATGGGTGGGGTGTGCCGTGGTTAACAGTCACAAAGAACCCGCGCTTTAATTCAAGAGACACAGGAGCAGACGTTTCTCTGCACTGGAGGGCAGGGGCAGAGGCGGTGTCAGGACCAGGTGGGGGCCCTCACGGGGCTTGGGATGAAGTTGGGGAGCCTTGGGGATCAGGAAATGGCCTGTGAGCTCCCCCCCCATTCCTGCGGCCATGCCTCCCCACCCTTGGTCTCCACGGAACCTCTGTCCCCTTCTCTGAAAGCAAGACTTGCATGTCCAGACTGGACGTTCAAGGCTGGCATTGGGAAAGCGCCATCTGAATTCCCCCAGAAGGAACTGGTCTTCCTGGAAAAATCCAGCAGAGAGGGAAGAGAGACGTGGGGGTCCTCACTTCTGTTTGCCGCGGAGTAGGAGACAGATGATGGCTCAGCTCTGCTGGCCTGGCGCACAGGACGGCAGGTGGGCCCCCCCAGGATGCACAGCCCAGGCTGAGCAGGCCCCAGGGGGCCTTCCTCACATGACCAGCACACGTGAGAGGCGGAGGGAGGAGGGGGTGTCGAGCAGGCGAGGGTGTTTTCAGGATTGGCTGATCCGTGTCAGCTCGACCAGTCACCAGGCGGCGGGCAGGCCGGAAAGTCAGCCGGTCATGGATCGGCTTCCCTCGACCCTTTGCCCCTGTTTCCAGGGGCCCCTGAGTGTGTGCTGAGCAGGAGGCTCCAGCCTTGCTTGCTGGGCGCTCCTGCGGAGCCCTGAGCTGGTGATGAAGGAATGGGGTGGGGGTGGTGGAAACGCCCGGGAAGGTCAAGAGCCGCCCACCCCCACAGGACTGCTTGTGAGGGGCGAGCCCTCGTCCCACCCGGGACAGGACCTGCAGGCTTCTGGGGCACTCACGGCACCAAACCCAAAGAGGAAAGCCTGGGTCTCCTCCCAGGACCTTGGACCTCCAGGTTCCAGGACAGCCTGAGGGCCGCATCTGGAGAGGAACCCGCCGAGACTAAAGGTGCGCGGGAGGACGAGGCCCTGAGAACTGTGGCCTCACCAGGAGGCAAGGGTCTCACGGGACGCGGGCAGTGAAGGGCGGATCTGAAGCCGCCGCGGGGAGGCACTGAAGATGGGAGGCTGCGGGCTGGGCTGGAGCCGGAGGACGAGACAGGAGCCTCCTCGCTGCCCTGGAAGATGCTTGGCGGACCATCGTCTGAGGCCACAGCAGGTCTCTGAGTCCCCAGGTCTCCGGAAGGTAAGAGTACGGCTTCACAGGCTGTCATGCTCATCCAGGCTGCACAGTGGGTGCTTGGGGGCGTTCTCCCAACCTCAGGGAGGCCCTGGGCGTTGTATAGCCAGTGACCACGACTCCTGGTGCTGAGAGACGGAGAGTCTAAACCTGTCATGATTGACAGATGATACGATGACCAACTCAGAAAACAACAAGCAGATTTAACTACTCAAGCTATGAGAGCCAGTAAGAACTCAGAAATTTGCCAGATACAAACATCAGCAGCGTGTTTGAACCAGTAATGGCCCTACGAAAATGCAAATTATTTACAGTGGCCGCAGAAACTATAAAACACACAATACCTCTATAAAGAGGCGTTTAACGTTTCAACAAAGGACATAGACTATGATCTGAATGAGTGGGTGAGGTTTTTCCATGCTCCTAGCTGGGACAGCTTAACATTTAAAGATGTCAATTCCCTCAAATTTCATAATCTATGAAATTCATGAAATCCTCAATAACATTCTAGTTTGACATACAGTAAACTTAAAATTTCATGGAAGAATAAAATTTCATGAAGACATATATTGTTGGTGTTCAGCTGCTCAGTCATGTCTGACTTATGGACTGCAGCATGCCAGGCTTCCCTGCCCTTAACCATCTCCTGGAGCTTGCTCAAACTCATGTCCATTGAGTGGGTGATGCCATCCAACCATCTCAGCCTCTGTCACTCCTTTCTCCTCCATCCTCCGTCAACCATATAAAACAAGACAGACAGCAGACCAGTCCTCCGAGATTCTAAGAAATACATAACCACAATCATAAGCATTGCACAGCAATATTGACATAAAACCGGGCAGACAGAGCGGTGAAATGGAGTGTCGGGCTGAGAGGTACACACATGTGTCTATCAGACTAAAACCACGGTAAAGGTGGCCCTGCAGTCGATAGGGAATGGATTTGTGGTTTAGCAGATGGAGTTGGAAAAGAAACTTGCTGTATGAGGAAAATGGAACTGGTTCCTTCTTTACACCAGACACAGTGGTGGGCTCAAGCGAAAGACTTAAACATGGAATGTAAGGCTCTAGGTTCATAGAAAATATGGGAGCTGAGTAAAGGTTGGGGAGTGGAGGAGAACTTCGGAAATGCACACAAGCCGGAACCATCAGGAACACAGGGGGATGCTGACTCTGGGATGAGAACAGGAGGAAGCTATCAGACTAGAGGCAGGTTGGGGTGTGCAGGCCCGGGGGGTCTAGAGAAGAGACGGCCGGTGGCATCATCTGTTCATACTTCCAGGGAATCCTTAAGCCAAACACCCAGAAAGTGGATCAACCCAAGTGACAAATTAAGTGGGAAAACACTTTGGGAAGAGCCCATTATAAGGTCATAAATTTATTAGATAAAACAATTGTGCGTTGTTGGACCATGCCAGCGTTAAAATCCCATTCATGCGGCTGAGACTGGATCTTTCCTATAATTTCCCGGAATCATAAGTGACAGAGATTCAATTATTCTGGAACACGTCAAAGATAATGGGCTAAAACGACAGGCTCTCTTTTATTCATGGGGGTATATATTTTTAATTGTTTTTTAGAAAGTCATTAGGAAGGGACAATTGAGTCACAATTAAGTTTTGCTCTAAAGATGTAATTAAACACACGCTTCAAAGTCTGATTTCAGGGATCCTTGGCGTATAAAGCACAGTGGCTGTGCTGGTGAGCTCCACATCCCTTCCCCCACCCCCATCCCCCCAATAGATGTGTATAAGAGACAGCCCAAGACCTCCGCACGCCCCCCACCCCCGCCCCCTGGCCCAGAGCAGCGGTGCTGCCGGGCGAGGCAGGACTCCCTGACCTTCTCCACAGTTGAGGGAAGTGACTCCAAACCACGCATCATAAAATAAATGAGTTTTCCTCCAAGGAGACGCAAATAAGTAAACAGGAGGCCCCACGATAAAGCCAGGGTGCACAGCGTGGTGCTGAGACTCAGCTGCCCACCAGCCTGACTGCGCCGGTGCCAGCTGGCTGGACTGTGTGGAACAGAATCGCTCTTGGTGCCCGGATCCAGCCGAACCGGGTTCAAGTCCTGAGTCACTGAGAGAGGCGCATCGTCCTCACCCAGGTCTCCATCCCTGTCCTTGCGGGCGGTCCTCAGGGGTAGGTTCAGTGAGGCTAGGGGACGGGGCAGGCGGCAGTGGCGACCGTGATGATGATGATCACTGCTCTTGGGGGGGGGATATAAAAGTCATGACGAGTCATTTCTGATGACTCTGTCGGACAAGATTAATAAATATGACACTGAGCTGTTAAACGACAGCTGGACAGGATTTCTTAAGGAAGAGTGACAGCATTTATGAGGCCTGTGAACTGATGCACCTACTGCAGCGCATGTAAATTATAGCCTAGAAATCTCCGCGCGGAGTCAGGGGCGGCTCTGAGTCCGGGCCGGAGGGAGCTTGCTGCTCCCAACTCCGCTCTGGAGGCGTCCCTGCAGGCCTCCGCAGGCCCTGGGCCAGACCTGCCTTCCTTTCCGCGCTTCCAGCACCGCTGAGGGCTAAAGGACTCTCCAGCAAATAAATCCACCTGCAGCTCAGGGGACGCACCCCGAGTGGCCTGCGTGGGCTACACCAGCCGGTGAGTGAGCGGGGATCTTGGCGGATCAGCGCAGCGGCAGCGCTCAGCCGTGCGTCTGGGGTCTGGGGGCGTCGTTACGGGGCGCCACCAGAGCAGCCAGAGCCCGCCCAGGCCTGCAGCAGGGTGAGGCGCAGCCGCACCTTCTCCCTACAGTGGTTTCTGAGTGGAATTCCTGTTCACGCCCCTGTCCTTGGGCCTCTTGTGTTCCTGAGACCAATGCCACATTTGGTCTCTCCAGCTTCTAGCTCTGATACCCGGGATTCTGTATCCTGAGCCCCCATCTTCAGGTAGTCTGGTCTTAGCCACGCCCCTGCAGTGTTTGACAAGGGGTTTTCCCCAGAACATAGACTTTTGATGATTGCGTGGGCTTCCCTGGTGGCTCAGATGGTAAAGAATCTGTCCGCCATGCGGGACACCTGGGTTAGATCCCTGGCTTGGGAGGATCCCCTGGAGAAGGGAATGGCAACCCACTCCAGTATTATTGCCCAGAGAATTCCAGAGACAGAGGACCCTGGTATGGGCTACAGTCCACGGGGTCACAAGGAGTCGGACACGACTGAGCCACTTGTACTTTTGTGCCTGCTCAGTCGTGTCTGACTATTTGTGACTCCGTGGATTGTAGCCCATACCAGGCTCCTCTGTCCATGGAATTTTCTAGGCAAGAAATACTGGAGTGGTTTGATCATTAGCTGCCAGTTAACATTGGAGATGAGCTGCTAATATTGATATAGACATTTAATACATTTAGAAATAAGGTTTCAACTCCTACTGTGAGTGCTAAGTGTAGCTATTATTAGGGACACATGGAGGTGCGTTTTTATATTCTTAACCCCATGTTTTAAACCCTCCCCTATGTACTAGTTGCCTGTATGAACACAGATACAGCTTCTTTGTCTCCCACAGCAGGTGTGGTCACAAGATTGGCTTTGGCCAATGAAATGTCACTGGCAGTGACACACGTTATCCCTGGGTGGAGACTTTCAGAGAAAAAGCCTGCCGCTCTGGGATGCACCTTTGGGCAAACAAACGCAACAAGAGAAACTTCATCCTTAGCCATCTGCTCCCTTCTTAGGAATCATTCTTGCTCATCTGCTCAGAAGACAAATGCTTACCTCAATATACTCACCATTCAGGTGAGGGTGGTTTTGTACTGTCAGTTTGAAAATAACCAGCAATATTTAGTTGAGTACTTCCTATATGCTTCATGCACCAACTGATTTAAGGCAAACTCCATGAGAGTGGTTTTCTTATTATGATGATATATATAGGAGTAATCAACCTGAACTTGGCCCCCTGAAGCCATGATTTGAACCCTGAGAACTGGACTAAGGAATTCTACACATGACTTTGCCAATGGTGTTAGTAGCACCCTATGAAAAATGCATCCAAATATAGTAAGCTGAAGCTAAAGCTCCAATGTTTTGACCACCTGGTGTGAAGAACCTACCCACTGGAAAAGACCCTGATGCTGGAAAAAACTGAGAGCAGGAGGCGACAGAGAATCAGATGATTGGATGGCATCATTGACTCAATGGACATGAGTTTGAGAAAACTCCAGGAGATGGTGAAGGACAAGGAAGCCTGGCATGCTGCAGTTCATAGCGTCATGGAGAGTCAGACATGACTTAGTGACTGAACAACAAACAGTAGGAATGGGGTCAAAGGGATCCAATTCCATCCTGGAGGAACCTCCGGGGAGAGGTTGATGAGAGTTCTGTGCCACAGAGGAAGAGAGGAAAGCCTTTGGGTTGTATGAGGAAGGGTGGCTTGGAGCCGGAGTGGTACTCTGGACCCTGATAACATCTTGCTTCTTGCAGTGGCTCCCATCCGGCTGTGCAGGTGAAATGCGTGGCTCTTCATCTCCACACAGTCTCTTCTGTTCCACCCACGGGAGGACATCTGGAAGCGAAGCTCAGACACAAGAACACCTGTCCACATTCTTACCAGCACCTGGCTGCAGGACGTCGGGAAGTTGACACACAGAGGCCATAGAGTGAGTGGAGTAATTCATTTTCTTTTTAGTAACAGAAATTAAGAGAAATATTTCCTGATGGTAAAATTGTGTTTAGAATGTGTGTGTTTTGAATTTTATTGTTGTAACAAAAAGATGACTGAAAGCATTATAGTCATCTAAGCTGTTGATGGAATTATTTATTTTGTATGTTTTAATTCAGAACAATAAGACTTTTTTGTAATTAATACTACTGAAGCTTTTATGCATGGTATCCTTGTGTTCGTTAAATATACGCTCATCAGTATAATTATTTTCAACTAGCAGCTGGTTTTAAGGCTTTTGTTTGCACTTTAACCTGCAACAGTGAAAGGTACTCTGTAAAGCACTTCTGCATTTTTGTCTGTAAAACTTACTGTATGTGGAAAATATAAAAACTCAATACTGTTAAATATATAAATGGCAATGAGTGGATTTGGATTTTGTTTCTATTGTAGGAAAATCTGGTTTCCTTGACTGATTGAATGTGGGTTGCTAAGAAGACCAAGAAGTTGAGAATACCTGTTTGAGAAGGTGGTGATCCCATTTCACTGTGCCCTCCCCAGAGGTTCAGAAGCTGAGAAGGCTGAGCAGAAGCCACATCATCCAAGTCCCCGTCTCTCCCTGAAGTCCTCACGTTGGCTGCGTGTCACCTTGCTGCCAGGAGATTTCTGTACGAGGACTGTGAGCTCCTGTCGTCTGGTCCTCCCACTGGAGTGCTTTAATCACAAGGCAGTTCCTGGGAAGGCCAGCCAAGCTGCTGAGAGAGCTCAGCGGCAGTGTGCCCACCGATGGCTGCACAGGCTGCGAGGCGGCCTTCTCCAGAGGGGGCTCAGTCATGGTGTGCACAGGAGTCCAGCCTTCAGACATCTTGTCCTGTAGCTGGTCTGAGCCACACAGCAAGCTGGCTCTCTGTGCACCGAGCGGTTGGAAGGCAGTTTGGGGGTAAGTCAGGAGACACTCATGCTCATTTAGTGGGGCCGTGCGGAATGAAAGCTGAAGAAGTGATTCAGTGCTCTAGGGTCGGGGGGGAGTTTGAACCAGTTTCAGAAAAGTATCTTGCAAGAAACAAAAGCCAAAGAGGTCCAATGGAGTTCTTTAAGCAACTACACTGCTGTGCATATTGCAACCAATAGCAACAAGAACCTGGGTTACAGAGGTCTACTCAGCCCACACAGACTCTCCTGTCCTCACTCACTGGCACACAGGCACACTGCTAAATTGTGTGAGTGTCCAAGAAGGAGCTGAGGATGGATCCACCAATCCCCTGCCTGTCCATTCCTCCTTCGCTTGTGGTGTGCATGTGTGTGCCTGTGTGCAAATGGACTTGCATGAATGTGTAAGTGAATGTGGATATATATGTGTTGGAATCTGTGTAAGCATACATGTAAGTGTTCTAATCACATTTGCAGTTTTGGATCCCTCCCAGGAAGTGGTAAGGAGAATAGAAAGCTTGTGTCCACAAGTTTTGCCAGAGTCATTTCTGTGGAGGGCTAAGAATTGGTGTTGAAGGTGATGTGTTGAAGACTGGGCTTCCTGATTAAATACCACCCACCTCCATCAAAACCCAGGAGAAGCAAAAACAAAGGGAAATATATTTAAAAAAAAGAGATAAATGCCATTTTCAGTTAAAGAAATGCCATCTTCAGTTGTGAATTTTCCCAGCAACTAACTACAAACTGGAAAGACAATAGGCCAAATCCTATGATGTGACACATTTGTGAGGATCAGTGCTGAGTATGTTTTATTTTTGTTTAAGGGCCATGAGACCCAGGACTGTGGTTGGACCACAGGAAAGCAAACCCCGTTCCATACCAAGTAATGTCAGAGAAGAGCCTGCTGGGGGGAAATGATGCTCACAAGCATTTTCCTCATCTACTGCTCACTGGTCTGGGGGCTTAGGAGTCAGGCCAGGTGGAGAGGAAGCAAGGATCAACAGTGATGTGGAGAATGTCTGGAAACTAGAGGGTACACACGTTACTCGGATAAAATAGTGATCAGATTGTTTATGATTTGAGACTTCAGGTCCAATGAAAAGCTAAATATCTTTCTGAGTAATTTCCATTTGTTCCTCCTTAGGTTCTTCGTAATAGAGATCTGACACCACAAAAATGAGTAAAAATCACAAAGGAGCTAAGACAAGACCTGGCCCACAGATTAAGAGAATTAAAGAAGGAACATCATATAAGCAAAAAAAAAAAAAAAGGGTGGGGTGAGGTGGGGGGAGCAATATATACACAAAAAAAGAAAAAAAAAAAAATCCAAAGAGTTTAGAGTATTTGTTCACTATGCTCTCGAATTGCAGGCATTATCAGTTATTGAAAAATTAGGGGAAAATGAACATAAATATTCAAAAAAGAGACCATACAATCATTGAAGAAAGAAAGAAGTAAATTTACAGAGTTTGGGGAATAAATTTAAGAGAAAAATAGACATTTACAGAAATTAAAATCATGTTATAAACAAACCAAGGGAAAATAGAATAAATGCAACTAAAACAAAAAGATATAGTAAATAGGCTTTAAGAACATGTGCTGCATTAAATACAGTAGATATTTGCTATTAATTTTGCCCATTCAACTTATGAACTTTTTTCAGTGTTTGCTGAATATCTCATTTTATGTCAGATTGTTTACCCGAAATGAGGCAAGGTGGAACGATTTGGTTTCTCCCAGTAAACACCCACAGGGGACCAGTCACAACAGTGAAAATGATCACTGAACTCAAAGACGGGCTGGTAGAAGGTGTCCAAGCGAGACAGAGAAACATGCAACCCACGCTGTGGCCAGACCAGCTCGCATCAGGCAAAGGTGGAGCCCTAGAGAAAAGCAGAAAGAATGGGCAGGAGGAACAGTGGGAAAAACGATGAGTGGGCATGGTCTAAAGTTGATAACAGAAGAGTTGGTTATTACCCACTGATTCTTGATGCTCCATGAACTCAAACCAACAAAAACGAAACATGATTCAACAAGACAAACACACGTTGAGACACGTTATAGTCAAATTTCTAAAAAAAAGATAAAAAGAAGAAAAAAAGCTTAAGAAACAAGAAACATTGCACCGCAGGAGATGCAGATGACTTTTGAATAAAAATTATGGGAGCCAGAAAACAATAGATATTCAGAGAGTTGGCAAGAAATCTGCCAAGCTAGGATTCATTTCTGGCAAATGGGCACTGCAACAAGTATTACAGAATGTTTCTCAGAATAAACAGCAATAATACCACATGGAAGCACACGAACTCAGAAAATACCAAAGAGCACCTGGAAATGGCAAATGTGTCAGTAGATGCATAGAAAAGTGTTGCCAGGGCAAAGCAAAAACAAATAGCTATAATTTGTAGGGAGTTTGGTAAGAAGGCAACTTGATGTACTGAGAGAAAAGTCAAGTGGTAGCTCCTTTGGGGCAGAGGAGGGACAAATGGTGCTGAACGTGCTTCAGCTGCTGTTGAACTTGGCAGTGGTTGCAGAGCACGTGGAAGGATGCCTTGTCACTGGCTGCTTCAGTAAACAGCTAAGATTTAGCGCCCTTCACACAAGGGTTTTTGGAAAAGACCCTGATGCTGGGAAAGACTGAGGGCGGGGGAGAAGGGGACGACAGAGGATGAGATGGCTGGATGGCATCACCAACTCCATGGACATGGGTTTGGGTAGACTCGGGGAGTTGGTGATGGACAGGGAGGCTTGGCATGCTGTGGTCCAAGGGGTTGCAAAGAGTTGGACACAACTGAGTGACTGAACTGAACTGAACACAAATATTTGTGCATGTTAATCTTCAAATTTAAAATGATTGAGAGGCAACAAAAATGAAAAGTAAAAAATGCACCATTTTAAGGAATTTGGCTATTAAAAAAAGAAAGATTCAGCTGAGAAAATTCAAATGTATTTGATTTTGTTGCTTTTAAGATGAAACATAACTGACTTTGCTTTTAGGCTGAGGTGATGGAGCAAAGTAGAAAGAAAACAAGCAAATATACCCACATACATAGATTCTCACCCATGGGAACCAAGGGGAGGAGATAAATAGTTCCAAGATGACCAAAAGTGCCAAGAAGTACCTCGAGTACCGAGGGCGAGAAATAGGGTTATGATGGGCTAGTGGAGGAAAAAATGTATAGGAAGATGCATATTTAGATAAGGAGTGGAATGTTGACAGAATTCACTGCAGGCAGCTGGTTTTCTCAAGCCTAGGGCAGAGCAGGCATCTGACAGGGACTAGGGTGGCATCTGGAGACCACCCTGATGGTCTGCAGTGGTCTTTCCAAGGAAGAGCAGCCCACGCTGCGTGAGCATTTCAGCAAGTCAGGTCGAAGAGGGACTGAAGGTCAGGGGATTGTCTTTCAGAGGTTTTCATTATTAGGTGGGGGGAGGGGGACAGTAAGATTAAAAGGGGTTGGCAGATACTGGAACTGGGATGAAGCGTGTGATGCCACAGGTTGGATGGGAATGGAGACTAAGTCAGCAGGATGGAGGAGACCCAAAGGAAGTGGTCTCAGTATATACACACAAGAGAGAGAGAGCTGGAGCGGGAGCTCAGGCGCATGGGTTGGTCTGGGGGAGGGTGGCAGGAATACAGCGTGGAAGTGGGTCCCTGAGGCTGGGAACCTGGGGGGTAGGACCACAGCCTGGTACGGATGTGGTCCCCCTGGGTGGCAGCAGGGTGCAAGGTGGAGAGGAGGCTTTGATCACTTGTGAAAATCCTTCAGTCACCCGTGGATTTCTAGTAATTGGAATGGAAATATGAGGCCATTGACGATTCATCTTGTGTTACTTTTACTCACTTCAAGTGGAGGAGCGTGAGAACAGGTTTTGTGGTAGACCGATGTAGAAAGGCTCCAGTGACCCACGCCTCTCTGCATCTGCCGCTTGGGTCATCCCTCCCACAATAATTCTGACCTGAGGCTTGACTGGACCACTGAGGCAACAGCAGACATCGTCCAAGCAGAAGCTTGTAAGGAGCTTGTGTGTTGGGGCTTATACCCTCTAGTTGAGCCCTGTGGCGAGTCTGTGAAGAATCCTGGTCTTGTCTGCTGGGGGATAAGATGCCCTGTGGAACCAGGCTGAGTCTCACAGCTTGGACCCTCTGGAACAACCAGATACGTGAAAGCTGGCATCTTGGAACTCCCATAGAGCTTGGCCAGACCAGGAGAAGCTGCCCAACTGACCCGGAGGGAAACAATGAACATCCATTATTTAAGCCAGTAAGGTTTTTGAGTCTTCTGTTACAGGACAATGACTAACTTACACAATTTACAAACAAATAAGAATGCTTTTATTCTTAGAACACTGGAAAACTATCTCTACAGTATTTTTTTTAATGGGTAAGTTTCAGAAGATTATCTACTGGATTTCAGATTGCAATGGATCATAATATGTCACCCCACTAATATGCCTCTTTGGTGCAAGGATTATTTTGAATTGAAGGCAACTGAGAATCAACAGACGTAGGTAGATTTCTCTTCCCTCTGTTTCTGCCTAAAAGCGGGACAAGCGCTTCCCTGTGTGCACATGCCCTTCTGGAGAGTCCCATGGACACAGGAGCCTGGCAGGCTACAGACCACAGGGTCTCAGAGAACTGGACACGACTGAAGCAACTTGGTGTGCGTGGCATGCCCATGTCCTTCTAAACCGGACCCGGAAGGAAAGAGCAGCTCCTGCTACTGAAGACAGGGTTAGCACCCCGGTGAGATGGCAGAAAACCCCGATGCTGGGGGGATCGGGGGCAGGAGGAGAGGGGACGACAGAGGGTGAGACGGCAGAAATGAACCTCTCTAAAAGCCTGGATCTTCTGCTAAGTTTCCCCCGTACATTTCTTTCTCACTTCCCCGGTTTATCGTCTCTGAAGACAAACTCTCTGTTTGTTGTTAAAATGGTATATAAACCTCCGAGTCAAAACACTTCTTGGAGTTGAACTTCTTTTCTGTGAACTCCCTTTCACATAAAATATTAATGAATATTATTATAAATAATTATATAATAAATATATATATAACAATAATAAATAAATAAAGTAGAGATAATGCATTTCTTTCTCTTAATTCATCTTTTGTCAGTTAAATTCATAGACCCCCAGGGACAGTACCTAAGAGGATACAAGAAAACTCTTTTCCATCCTGAGAGTTTAATTAATGGGTATCTTTTTCTTTCTTCCTATATATTTCAGGATTATTTGACTTCTTCATATAAGCCTGAGTTACTTTTACTATCAAAATAAAAATAGGTTAAAATGTTAAGGCACAATGCTAATCCATCAAATATATAATATTATACCAAGAGTATTCCATGATTACTCTCTTTCTGATACCAAGTTTTCAATTTTTATTTACATCTATTCTGATTCTAGAAAATGGCAACAGAAAAATGAGTTAATAAATGAGGTAGATTTCTCCAAAGACATCAGATTGGCTTCATAAAATAGAAGTCGAGAGACCAATTTGGCAAACAGGATGGGCTTTTTGACAAAGCAGCTTTATTCTCATTAGAACATGCAATGATTGCAGACTGGCTTTGAAGATTTTTCTCTTTTTAAATTTGCTTCAGTAACGTACAGAAAATAGGGTAAGATGCCTTCTTTGCTTCCTGGCATTGATGTCTCTGCCGTGTTTCCAATTTGAGGTTTTTTTTTTTTTTGCAATGAAAATCAAAAAATCATTAAATGATGTTAGAGACAGCAGGAAGTATGTAAGAATCATAGAACATCTTGCTGCAGTTTATATTATTTCATTATCTAAATCAGTGGGTAATGATTTCTTATATATCAAAGCTTATAATTATTTTTCAGGGATATGAACCATGGAGGGAAAATGGGAGCTTGAGGATGGTGTCAGTCAAAGAGCCAGGGTTTCTGCAGAAAAGTGGAGGAATTTGCCCAAAGAACAATTATGTAAATAAAATGTGCCGGAGGCTAGAATAATTTCACTGGCGCCCACTGACAGAAATGGCCCCAGGCTCAGGCCCACGAGTGCTCACCTGGGGAGGCAGATTCAGTGGCCTCTCCTCCCCCCAAAAATCCCAGTTTTAATTTATTTGCTCCAGCCTGCAGATGTTGGAAGGTGGGCCTGCCCTGTCGCTGTGCTTGTCTGCTGGAGACGGTTCTCCAGGAAAGCGTGGCCCCCTCCTTACCTCCAAACCCCTCAGTAGCTCAGTCCTTCATCTGAGCCCGCACAGTTCCTCCCATCTGAAAACAAAACCGAAACATCCACAGACGCTAAAACTCACTCCCGCGACCTTCTGTTCCTCCATCAACTATCAAACACTTTGAAAGACCATCTCCATAGGAGGAAACTCCGGAACGCCTAATGCATTACGTTTAAAAAATAACACAGCAGTCCACATGGTATTGACATCCTTGCACTTTGTCAAGCAGAGTCATTATTTTAAAAGAACATTTATAAAGACAGTTTCTTAAGAGAAAGCGCATTGGCACTCCAAACACTATAGCAAGAAGCTGATCTCAGGCAATGCTCAGGTTGCTGAAAGATTCATGACTTTCTTTTTCATCCTCATTTTTCTCCTGATTTACCTGAGCCAGCAAACACGCCGCACTGGTTGGTCTGCTCCCAGGCCTGGGCTGGGGGGCCTGCTTCCTGCCCAGCCGTTGAGTCCACATTGGTGGTCCTGCCATCGGTCTGGGGGGCTTCCCATGTGATGCCAGCGGCAAAGAACCCACCTGCCAGTGCAGAAGACACGAGAGACAGGGTTCGATCCCTGGGTCAGGAAGCGCCCCTGGAGGAGGAAATGACAACCCACTCTAGTATTCTTGCCTGGAGAATCCCATGAGCAGAGGAGCCTGGCGGGCTACAGTCCGTAGGCTTGCAAATAGTCACGACTGAAGTGGCTCGGCACGCGTAAGGCTGGGCCCAGTCTTCCCCTCTCTCCCTGCTCCGCCACCCTCTTTGCAGGCCCTCCTGGGCTCGGGGCTCCCCTGTGGCCCTCTTCATCAGCGTGCAGGCTCTCTGCACACCTATTCTGTGGGGTCTCCACGCCACGTTCCGCCTTCCACGTTGCGGTGTCCCTCACTCTCTGTGCCCCTCCACCTCCGCCTCCAGGTCGGTGGAGGCTTGCTGCCTCTTCGGTGACCACGTGCCTGGTCTTCGTCTGCTCTTAACTCTTCAGTCTCTCCAAGGGCGGGTCAGGAGGGCAAGCTGATTTCAGCTCTGCACGAGTTTTGGGCACCGAGGCAACCTGGGCTGTTACTATTTCTGCACTGATTTTCCTAATTGTCTGTTTTCTCAGGGCTTTTAGAGCCCCTGGCCAGCTTTTCAAGCTCCCTTTTCATAGAGAGCCACCTGGAACTTACCGCCCATCTCCCAAATCAGCGTTTCAGGTCGCCTTCCGGGGGTCCCACCCCCACCAAGCCCAGGGGACTGGCTGCCATGTCCCGTCCCAGTGATTCTGTCCACCCTCAGGACTGGGCTTCCCTCCATCCTCACGAAGCCTGGTTGTCTGTTTCAGCTCAGAGCCATCCCCTGTTTCTCTCTCCAACTTCTCTGCAGGGGACAAGGGGTGAGGTTGTCTCTGTGGTTATGAATTAAGGTGAGGAGGTGCCGGAGCAGGGGGAGGGCAGGGCGGCCTTATAGCAGAGCCCTGGGTGCAGACAGAGCGCGGGCCGGCTGCGGGGCACCTACCGCAGTCTCGGAGGGAGGCGCTGGGGTGCCAATCGGGTCTGCGGGCAGAGGGCAGGGGCTTCTCCAGTGTGAGGTCTATGGAGGTGCAGCAGTGGGAAGCCTCCTCGACCCCCAGCATCGGAACAAGGCACCTCTGGAGCTCTGGGCGACCCCAGGGAGCCACATCGGGCCTGGTCCCGGCTTCGCAGCCCTGAGGCGGGCGGGCAGGCCACCCGGGGCGTCGGTGACTCACAGGTCTCCGCTCAGTGCAGTCCCTATCTCCTCTTGACACCATTTTTTCACTCCTATTTCGCTTAGCTGGGTTTGGGATTCACAGATTCAGGCTAGCTTTCTCAGTGCACCCTAAACGTGAAAGGGACATCACGTTACTCTGTGGAAATCATGTTACTCATTCTCTGTTTTTGGGGAATCTTGGAGCCTTTGTACAATATAATTCCTCTCTCTCCAGACTCCTTGAAAGCCAATAAAAAACGTCTTCTAGAAGAATCATTCTACTCTGCCCTGAAATCAAACCATTTCTGGGGCTGGGAGGGAGGCTGTTTCAGCCACCTAGTAGAGTGTCGGACACACTGTCCAGTAAAGCTGTGGACATGGCTGGACGGCGCTGGGACGAGATTACTGGCTGGAAAGCATCCAGCCCAGGCTGTCCTCACACACTCTGTGCAGCCTCTTCAGCCGCACATCAGGCTCTCGCTACACATCTCAGGGGAAAGAAACCCAGCGCAGCCACCTCTCCTGAGGCACTGGCTCAGGACCGGAAGAGGGCAGAGGGCAGAGGGCAGAGGGCGGGCCACACGCAGGGGTCCGCGCAGATAAGGCCCCTCCAGGGGTGCGGCTCCTCCCTGAAGCCTGTAGGGAGGAGCTGGGTTCTGGCTCCGGAAGAACGGCGGGCTCTTGGGGTTCCCTCGGCAGGCGCGCCACACTGTGCCCTGCGCTGTGGTCTCCGGGCCCCCGGGCCTGGACAGACGGCTCAGGGGACCCACTGGTTAGAAGCTACTGAAACGAGAATATCTCAGCAAATCATCCACAGCAAACGTGCAGGACAGAGCGTGCCGTGCGGAACGCCTTCCCGGGTCTCGGCCTCCTCGGCTTCAGATTTGGCTGCGGAATCCATACATGCAGGACACTGTGAGTTCACCCATAGTGTGCACAAGACGGGCCCCAGGCCGGGGAGGACCAATGGGAGGGCGTCGTGGGGGCTCGCTGGGACATCTGTGGCGCCTTTCAAAAACCTGACGGTTTGGGCCCATAAGCGATTGGAGTGTGGCTACAGCTGCAGCCAGAAGATGCTGGGATACAGGGAGCTCCCGTGCACATGCACGTGTGTACTCGCATGGTACACACACGCACACACGTGCATACACACACTGCGCACCTGCACACACACGCCTACACGCATGGACACATTCACTGCACACACACCGTGCACACACACGCCTACACGCATGCACACACTCAGTGCATCACCGTACACACGTGCCTACATGCACGCACATTCACTGCACACACTGACATGTACGCATGTGTGTAATGCACACGCACATGGGGAGCCATTCCCTTCTCCTGGGGGGTCTTCCCGACCGGGAGATCAAACCCGGGTCTCCCACATTGCGTGCAGATGCTTTACTGTCTGAGCCACCAGGGAAGCCCACGTATATGCACACACACATACAGCACACACATGCGTGTGCACACATGCACACACACGTGTACACAATGCACCCATACATGTACATGCTCACGTGTGCACACTTGCACACACACTGTACATCCTTCCTGAGAACGGAGACTGAGTTCCGTACCCCAGGTCCCTGACTCCCTGGAACTTTCTGGAAGGGTAACTCCCCACCCAGCCTTTGCTTCAGGTTTGAGACTTTCCATGAGCTCAGATAATAGGTCAGTTGTCACCCTCACCTAGGCCTCTTACTAACAGAGAGTGCGTTTCTGGGCCCCGCCACTGAGAAGGGGGAGGGGCCGCCGCCTTGCACTCCAGTGCCTGTGACCCCTGGGGGCAGAGCCCACCCAGCCCACCTCTGCTCTTACCACTGAGTCGGGATTCCCGACTGGGGACCAACCTGAGGGCCAACCCCACCTGGGGCTGAAGGGTTCTTGTGGCCTGACCAGCCACGTGCTGAGCTGAGACTTGAGGGTCATTCCTTTTAACAGGCCATGTGCTTTACTTAAAATTTGCAATATCACAAGTTATGCAAACTCTCCCTATCAAGGCAGTAGTCGGGAACCCGTGAGAAGGTGCTCCTCCTGCATGAGAGCGTCCCCAGCCAGGCCTGGCTCCAGCCGCCCTGACTTCTGGCTCCCGAATCTCCTGGGGAATCGTTCTCTGCCTTCAGGGTCATTTCGGAATGGAGTTTGGGGGTAGAGCAGCCCAGGCCTTCCCACCAGAGGCTGGAGGGCCTCAGAAGGGGTCTCTGCCCCACTGCCAGCAAGGCCCCCGCTGTCTGCACGCTTCCTGTGTGCGATCCTTCCATGCGGGATACGCATCAGCTCGGTTTCTGCCCCATCTGGGTGATGATGGACAGAGCTGACCCTGTGTCAGGACTGAGATCTCAAAGCTGGCCCTCTCTCCGCAGCCTGCTGGCCTTGCCTGGGGCTCCCTTTAGCCCCAGAAGCCGGAGCCCATGGCGAGGACAGGGTGACTGAGGACACGGGCCGCTGAGCGAGTGGGGAGGCTCCTCAGTCAGAACTAAAGCAGCTTCAGCGCAACCTTGAGTCCACTCCGGGAGACTCAGCACTCTGGGAGACTCAGCACCAGCTCCTTGGCCAGCAAAGTAAGGACGTGCCTCACGCTGCACCCCTCGCCGGGGGAGCAGGAACCCACGGACAGGAGCTTCCTGAGTTGAGGGTTTCAGGTCCAAATTTACCTGCTGAGAGGGGAGTGGTGTAGGCTCATCGCTATTTGTTCACGTGAAATTCACGTGTTGGGGGGCAGGGGCTGGGTAGTCTTGTTTGCAATTGTTTGTAGTTAAGTATTAGTTCGCCCAGGATGTCATAACAAGATACCACAGCCGGGACACCATGAGCAACAGAAGTTTACGGTCTCTCAGCCTGGAGGGTGGATGTCCCAGAACCCGGTGTGGGCAGAGATGGTCCTCCCGCAGCCTCTGTCCCGGGCGTGTGGCACCCGCCTCCTCCCGTGTCCCAGGAGGTCGTGCCTCCGTGCGTCTGTGTCCTGATCTCGCCTCCTATGACGCCGGTCCTAAGGGACGAGTGGCTCCTCTAAGAGCCCCATTTTAATGTACTCAGCTCTTTAAAGACCTTATCTTCAAATGCGGTCATGCTTTAAGGGCACCCGAGGCTGAGCTTCAGCACAGGAATTGGGGGACGCAATGCAGTCCATGGGAGCCTGACACACACTTGAGTGCCCTTTTTCCTGGGGTGAAAGGCCAGGGTCCTGTGTGCCTGGTGGCAAAGGGGGCTCAGTGAGCGCCTGCGTGAGTTTATGAACGCGATTCTGCAGTGGCCAGCGCTGTCGTAACACCCGCCGGTATCTGGCGTGACTGCTTTGCTCTGTTGAGGGCTTTTCCCCCAAATTTTTAACGCTGTGGTCACAGTCATCTGGGCTGCCCCGTGGCTCCGCAGGTGAGAGAATCTGCCTATCGGTGCAGGAGACGCAGGAGGCTCGGCTGCAGTCCCCGGGTCGGGGAGAGGCCCCGGAGGAGGGACCGGCAGCTCACTGCAGGCCTCCTGCCGGGAGAGCCCGTGGACAGAGGCGCCGGGCGGGCGACAGCCCAGGGGGCCACAGAGAGTCGGACCTGCCTGAAGACTGAGCACACGACTGTTTAATCTTCTCAAACGGCCCTCACCCGGACTCTTTACAGTTGTTTCACGCTGCACTCTAAGAGCAGAAGTGCGGGAAGACGTCCCTGGTGGCTGCCGACGGCAGAGGCCCCTCGGCGCGTTTCCGTCCTCCGAGTCCTCGCGCGCCCAGGCCCCTTACCTCGCGGAGCAGGTGTCTCGCCGGTTCTAACCGCGCGGCGCGTCTGGGCGCGGGCCTGCTCTTGGCGGCCTCTGTGGGCTTCTCTCCATCTCCCCAGCTTCGTCTGAGCGCAGTAGCACTAACTCATAAAATTAATTCCCTTTTCGTGGGATTGTCAGAATTGAGGATTGTTCTGACCCCTGGTTGAACTCATCAGCTGAAATGAAGTTGTTCACTGAACTGGAGAAGACAAAGCTCGGTTCCGAGAGATTAATCGGCTCCATCAGCCCTGGGAGGAGGCCCGGCCACGGCCCGCCGGCCGACCCTGGACAGCTCCGGTCCCGCACAAATGAAAGCCATCACTCCCGGCCGGGAAGATACTAAATTATAGGCTTTTAAATTTAATTTCCAGTTTACTTGTGTTTTCGATTAGCGTGCCATGTCTCATAAAGACGGCGCTACCTTTGAGAGGCAATAGCATCCCCGGTAGCCCGAATGGCCCTGGCCGTCCAAACGCAAAACCCCCTGAGACCTGCCCGCCAGTGAATCGGGGCGGGATGCTTTCTCGTCACACCTACAGCAACAATAGCAGGTACTTCTTCATCCCCAAATCAATAACAGCCTGGGAAGTCAAAACGCCGCCCTGGGCCTGGGCCACGGGATTTCTTGACAGGCTCCTAAAGCCACCCTGGGTTCACTCGAGGCCTGCGGAAGGCCATCCACTTTCTGTTCATGACTCTGGGGGGTGGTGGGGTCAGAGAGCTCCAGGCGGATGGCCCAGCATTAGCTGGGAATCGCTGCCCCCCTTTCTTCCAGGGACTGCAGCAAGGCACGCACGGAATGGACTGTCTCCTGTTCCCCAGAATAGATGTGGGAATCGCTACTGCCTGGAAGACTCTCAGGGCTGGTTGCAGTCCTCTCTTTTCACCATGCCTTGGGTTATTCCAGCGGTAGGTTCACATTTAACCAGCCATCATTGTTTCCGAAGAGAAGCTTCAGAGAAAACCATGTCACCGTTCAGACCTGACTGGCCCCAGAAGTAGTCCCACAGTCCCCTACCCTTGCTCAGATGCTCCCGGCCAGACGCCGCACCAGCTTCATCCTTGGTCCCTGAAAAAGGTCTTCCTCCCCCACGGCCTCTGACACCCTCCCACCCACCCTGCTCCCAGGCACACCCCCTGTGGCATTGCCTGTCTCTTATACACATCTCACACCCCCTGTGGCATTGCCCAACAGGGTCCCAGTGGTTGCCCGACAGGGTCGCATTGTCTCTCAGACCCACAAGCCATGTCTGGTCAGCGGCCCCTCTCACTGTAGTTTAGGATATGCAGATGACACCACTCTTACGGCAGAAAGCGAAAAGGAACTAAAGAGCCTCCTGACGAAAGAGGAGAGTGAAAAAGCTGGCTGAAAACTCAACATTCAGAAAACTAAGATCATGGCATCTGGTCCCATCACTGCATGGCAAATAGATGGGGAAGCAATGGAAACAGTGACAGACTTTATTTTCTTGGGCTCCAAAATCACTGCAGATGGTGACTGCAGCCATGAAATTACAAGATGCTTGCTCCTTGGAAGAAAAGCTATGACGAACCTAGACAGTATATTAGAAAGCAGAGACATTGCTTTGCTGACAAAGGTCCGTCTGGTCAAAGCTATAGTTTTTGCAGTAGTCATGTATGGATATGAGAGTTGCACTATAAAGAAAGCTGAGTGCTGAAGAATTGATGCTTTTGAACTGTGGTGCTGGAGAAGATTCTTGAGAGTCTCTTGGACTGCAAAGGAGATCCAACCAGCCCACCCTAAAGGAAATCAGCCCTGAATATTCATTGGAAGGACTGATGCTGAAGCTGAAACCCCAGTCCTTTAGTCGCTTGATTCGAAGAGCTTATTCATTGGAAAAGACCCTGATGCCGGGAAAGATTGAAGGCAAAAGGATAAGAGTGTGGCTGAAGATGAGATGGTAAGAACATCATTGACTCAAAGGACATGAATCTGAGCAAACTCCAGGAGACTGTGAAGAACAGAGGAGCCTGGCGTGCTGCAGTCCATGGAGGTGCAAAGAGTTGGACACAACCTAGCGACTAGACAGCAGTAACTGCTTTTTAAGAATCTGGGACTTCCCTGGTGGTCTAGTGGTTAGCACTCCATGCTTCCAATAAGAGGGCATAGGTCTGATCCCTGGTCAGGGAACGAAGATCCCACATACTGTGTGGTATGGCCAGAAAGAATAACAATAATGAAAATTTAAATTGCTTGCCTTACTCCACTTTGCACTTATCAGAGACCTACACTGGTAGCAGTTTCACTTACTGAAAGAAATCCAAAGGGGATTTTTGAATTTACAGAGAACAAGGTGAAAAGGAAAACTCGGGGTCAGCGTGGGTCTTGCAGCAAAGCCCTCATAGAGGGGCACCAGCCCTGGGGGTGGCCCCGCCGAGCTCCTTCCCGGGAACCAGCCTCAGCCTCCCACTGCCAGAGCTCTAGCCTCCGTCTACGAGCACCTGAGCTTCATCCGGATTTATTCTGTGGCTTCTTCAGGAAGACGTGTCCTAAGGTAACTGCTTCTCCCCTTTAGGTCATTTCAACTGTGAAACGTTTCACAGAGACCCTCTGCTCTCAGGTTCAGGGAAACCTGCAAAATCATGCAGACGTTTGTCATCCAGAAGGGTGCGTCCCCGTGGGCGAGGGGTCCTGAGGACCCCCGGGGCAGGACGCCAAGGAAGAGGGCAGTCCAGGCGTGGGAGGGACAGGGGTCCGTGTCCACGGCGAGTGTCTACAGCGTTTCTCCGAGCAGAGGCCCAGCCTCCCGCCCCGACCTCCCCCAGCGGGACCGGCGATGCTGAGAAGCCTGGTTTACTTCCTTTCCTCTCGCTTGGCTCCCTCCATTCCTTCCCTTCTTCACGCCACCTTCTAGAAACAACATCGCAAGGCAGGTCTATTTGGAAGTAGAGCAGCCAGTTACAGCTTCCTTAGTTGATGGATCAGGAGACCCACTTCCGGTGGGGGGGGTCCCCTGGGACACCCCACACAGAAGCCTCCAGAACCATTGACCTGCTCTTATTCCAAGTCACCTCCTGATGGGTGTGGGGCATCGCTGGATTGGTCCTGAAGGAAACACCAGGGGCAGTGGGCTCTGCCTATTGTCAGGGAGGGTCCCCTGGGGTGGGGGTGGTGGGCATGGCATGCGACCTTCCTGCTGCGTCAGACCAGAACTCAGGGAAGCCGAGGGCCAAGGCTGGTTGACCTCATTCCCATCCATAACGAGTGAGGGTGATTTTCCTTCAGCTTTTATCTCAGGTCAGCTCTTTGCAACCCCATGGACTATAGCCTGCCAGGCTCCTCTGTCCGTGGGACTCCCCAGGCAAGAACAGTGCAGTGGGCCACCATTTCCTTCTCCAGCAGATCTTCCCAACCCAGGGACTGAACCCGCATCTCCTGTGTCTCCTGCGCTGCAGGTAGATTCATTACCCACTGAGCCACCTGGGAAGTCCCCATTAAAAGCAAAACAGGAATCCTTTTCTCTGTTGATAAGATTTATTACGCTATATTCACTGAGCTTGATAAAGGCCCGCTGGGTGTAAACCCTAAATTCTCCAAGCTAGGCTTCAACAGTATGTGAACCAAGAATTTCCATGTTTAAGCTGGATTTAGAAAAGGGAGAGGAACCAGAGATCAAATTGCTAACATCCGTTGGATCAGAGAAAAAGCTAGAAAATTCCAGAGAAACGTCTACTTCTGCTTTATTGATTATGCCAAAGCCATTGACTGTTTGGATCACAACAAACTGTGGAAAATTCTTAAAGAGATGGGAATACCAGCTTACCTTACTTGCCTTCTGAGAAATCTGTATGCAGGTCAAGAAGCAAGTCAGAACAGGACATGGAACAACAGACTGGTTCAAAATTTGAAAAAGAGTACATCAAGGCTGTATATTGTCACCCTACTTATTTAACTTATATGCGGAGTACATCATGCAGAACACTGGGCTGAATGAAGCAAAAGCTGGAATCAAGAATTCCAGGAGAAATGTCAATAACCTCAGATATGCAGATGACACCACCCTTATGGCAGAAAGTGAAGAGGAACTAAAGAGCCTCTTGATGAAAATGAAAGAGAGTGAAAAACATGGCTTAAAACTCAACATTCAGAAAACGAAGATCAGCATCTGGTCCTATCATTGCATGGCAAATAGATGGGGAAGCAATGGAAACGGTGACAGACTTTATTTTCTTGGGCTCCAAAATCACTGCAGATGGTGACTGTATTCATGAAATTAAAAGACGCTTGCTCCTTGGAAGAAAAGTTATGACCAACCTAGATAGCATATTCAAAAGCAGAGACATTACTTTGCCGACAAAAATCCATATAGTTCCACCTCATGCGAAGAGTTGACTCATTGGAAAAGACTTTGATGCTGGGAGGGATTGGGGGCAGGAGGAGAAGGGGACGACCGAGGATGAGATGGCTGGATGGCATCACGGACTCGATGGATGCAAGTCTGCGTGAACTCCGGGAGTTGATGATGGACAGGGAAGCCTGGCGTGCTGCGATTTATAGGGTTGCAAAGAGTCGGACGCGACTGAGCGACTGAGCTGAGCTGAACTGAAGGCTATGGTTTTCGCAGTAGCCGTGTGTGGATGTGAGAGTTGGGCCGTAAAGAAGGCAGAACATTGAAGACTGATGCCTTTGAGCTGTGATGTTGGAAAAGACTCTTGGGCGTCCCTTGGACTGCAAGGAGATCAATCCAGTCCATCCTAAAGGAAATCAACCCTGAATATTCACTGGAAGGACTAACACTGAATCTGAAGCTCCAATACTTTGTCCATCTGATGTGAAGAACTGACTCTAGAAAAGACCCTGATGCTGGGAAAGATTGAGGGCAGGAGGAGAAGGGGACGACAGAGGACGAGATGGTTGGATGGCATCACTGACTCAATGGACATGAGTTTGAGCAAACTCTGGGAGATGGTGATGGACAGGAAGGCCTGGTGTGCTGCTGTCCCTGGGGTTGCAAAGAATCGTGAGAGTGGCCATGTTGGTAAATGGGCAGCTCAGAATGAAAGGTGCCCTCCAGCATCTAAAGGGTATGGATTTATTTGTCAGTCAGGTTTTGTGTTTGTCTACGTTTCTACAAAGGTTGATGCTCACACCCGTCCACCTCCTTGAGGTGATCATCTGTGACCACATTTGCTGTGTATCAGCCAGTATATTCCAGAACCTAACGTAACTCTGCAATATGCGCTCCACTGCACGATTCAGTGTCTTAAAATCCAGCAGGTCAGTCTTGTGCAAAACTGACTGGTAAAGTCCTGTGACGATGTTCTGACATATTCATGGTTTATCAGCCGAATTCTCAGGAAGAATAGGAGTAAAAAGTCCACCTTATTCAGAAGGTGTTTTCAGCTGGAGCTGTATTCTGTGTGTCTGACTCTCTGTGACCCCATGAACTGTAGTCTTCCAGGCTCTGCTGTCCATGGGATTCTCCAGGCAAGGATATGGGAGGGGGCTGCTGTGCCCTCCTCCAGGGGATCTTCTTGACCAGGGATCGAGCTCAGGACTCTCAAGTCTCCCTGCCTTGGCAGGTGGGCTCTTTACCACTAGCGCCATATCTGTGTGTGTATATATATACACTGCTGCTGCTGCTGCTGAGTCGCTCAGTCGTGTCCAGCTCTGTGCGGCCCCATAGACGGCAGCCCACCAGGCTCCCCCGTCCCTGGGATTCTCCAGGCAAGAGCACTAGAGTGGGTTGCCATGTCCTTCTCCAATCCATGAAAGTGAAAAGTGAAAGGGAAGTCGCTCAGTTGTGTCCAACTCTTCACGACCCCATGGACTGTAGCTCACCAGGCTCCTCTGTCCATGGATTCTCCAGGCAAGAGCACTGGAGTGGGGTGCCACTCCCTTCTCCAATATTGTAAACATTGCTGATGGACAGGGAATCCTGGCATGCTGCTGTCTATGGGGTTGCAAAAAGTCTGCTGTCTATGGGGTCGCAACTGAGCCACTGAACTGAACTGATGCTCTTATTTCAGAAATCCGTCCTCGTTCCTCCTGCCCCTTTCGTGGACTTACCTATCCAGGTGTAGTGACTGTTGCTGGCAGGGGTTCCCTTCTGGAAATGGATTCTCCGTGGCAGTTAATACCCCTGTGGTCACCTCTGGCTTCAGAAGCAAGTTGCTGGGGCTAAATCTTCGTCCCACCCACTGTTTCAAACTGAGCTCCTGAGTCAGGCCCTACACAGAGCCTCAAGCTGCTGTGGCTGCAGACCCCATCAAAGCTGAAATTCCACATCTGAAAATGAATATTCCCTCTCGGATGTTGAATAAAATGTTCACTGTATATTTGGGTGCTTAGATTAAAAGATTTATTATGCCAAGGAGAGAAATGAAGCTTTGGTTAAACAGATCCAAAGGCTATGAAGACGGCGAAGCTTTCAAGAAATAAATTGCAATTTCACTGTGAAGGCAAATGTTCTTTTCAGTCTTGATTTACACTGAACACAAAATGCGAGTCAAATGGAAAGAGAATAGAGGAGCGTCTCAGAGAGGAACCCACAGACAAGGACACACAGTCGCAGACGTGATTAAAGGCTCCTCTGTCAAAAAGGTTGCACTAGCTCTTCTGGAAAATAGTGAAGCATCACATCTTCTGACTCATTGTCATAACTCATAATGTGGGTAATTGTTTTCAAGTTTTAACTGTCAGCTTTGCAAGTCTCATCTGCATTGCAAATGAGAAATATTAATTAAGTAGTGGACATGTTTCAAAGTGACGCTCCTCCATGTCTTAGGGGTTACAGGTTCAAAGCTGCGTTTGGAGACCCGTTCTGAACCTGGAAAAGGACACTTTGGGATTAACACATATTTGCAACAAATTTTATTTTCTCTTTAATTCAGATAAATATATTGTAGAATAAACTTAAACTCAAGACAGGTTTGTATTCTCACGTATTGTTAGTTGCAGGCTAGTAGGTATTGCAAGAGGGCATCAGAGGGTAGACACACTGAAACCATACTCAGAGAAAACTAGTCAATCTAATCACACTAGGACCACAGTCTTGTCTAACTCAATGAAACTAAGCCATGCCCATGGGGCCACCCAAGACGGGCGGGTCATGGTGGAGAGGTCTGACAACACGTGGTCCACTGGAGAAGGGAATGGCAAGCCACTTCAGTATTCTTACCTTGAGAACCCCATGAACAGTATGAAAAGGCAAAATGATAGGATACCAAAAGAGGAACTCCCCAGGTCAGCAGGTGCCCAATATGCTACTGGAGATCAGTGGAGAAATAAGTCCAGAAAGAATGACGGGATGGAGCCAAAGCGAAAAAATACCCAGTTGTGGGTGTGACTGGTGATAGAAGCAAGATCCGATGCTGTAAAGAGCAATATTGCATAGGAACCTGGAATGTCAGGTCCATGAATCAAGGCAAATTGGAAGTGGTCAAACAAGAGATGGCAAGAGTGAACGTCGACATTCTGGAAATCAGTGAACTAAAATGGACTGGAATAGGTGAATTTAACTCAAATGACCATTATATCCACTACTGCGGGCAGGAATCCCTTAGAAGAAATGGAGTAGTCATCATGGTCAACGAATGATCTCTGTTCGTCTCCAAGGCAAATCATTCAATATCACAGTTATCCAAGTCTATGCCCCAACCGGTAACGCTGAAGAAGCTGAAGTTTAATGGTTCTTTGAAGACCTACAAGACCTTTTAGAACTAACACCCAAAAGAAGATGTCCCTTTTCATTATAGGGGACTGGAATGCAAAAGTAGGAAGTCAAGAAACACCTGGAGTAACAGGCAAATTTGGCCTTGGCATGCGGAATGAAGCAGGGCAAAGACTAATAGAGTTTTGCCAAGAAAATGCACTGGTCATAGCAAACACCCTCTTCCAACAACACAAGAGAAGACTCTACACATGGACATCACCAGATGGTCAACACCGAAATCAGATTGACTATATTCTTTGCAGCCAAAGATGGAGAAGCTCTATACAGTCAACAAAAACAAGACCGGGAGCTGACTGTGGCTCAGATCTTGACCTCCTTGTTGCCAAATTCAGACTTAAATTGAAGCACGTAGGGAAAACCACTAGACCATTCAGGTATGACCTGAATCAAGTCCCTTATGATTATATAGTGGAAGTGAGAAATAGATTTAAGGGACTAGATCTGATAGACAGAGTGCCTGAAGAACTATGGAATGAGGTTCTATTCAGAAAACGAAGATCATGGCATCTGGTCCCATCACTTCATGGGAAATAGATGGGGAAACAGTGGAAACAGTGTCAGACTTTATTTTTTGGGCTCCAAAATCACTGCAGATGGTGACTATGGCCATGAAATTAAAAGATGCTTACTTCTTGGAAGGAAAGTTGTGACCAATCTAGATAGCATATTCAAAAGCAGAGACATTACTTTGCCAACCAAGGTCCGTCTAGTCAAAGCTATGGTTTTTCCTGTGCTTATGTGTGGATGTGAGATTTGGACTGTGAAGAAGGCTGAGCACCGAAGAATTGATGCTTTTGAACTGTGGTGTTGGAGGAGACTCTTGAGGGTCCCTTGGACTGCAAGGAGATCCAACCAGTCCATTCTGAAAGAGATCAGCCCTGGGATTTCTTTGGAAGGAATGATACTAAAGCTGAAACTCCAGTACTTTGGCCACCTCATGCGAAGAGTTGACTCATTGGAAAAGACTCTGATGCTGGGAGGGATTGGGGGCAGGAGGAGAAGGGGACGACAGAGGATGAGATGGCTGGATAGCATCCCTCACTCGATGGACGTGAGTCTGAGTGAACTCCGGGAGTTATTGATGGAAAGGGAGGCCTGGCATGCTGCAGTTCATGGGGTCGCAAAGAGTCGGACATGAGTGAGCGACTGAACTGAACTGAACTGAACTGAAAAATCTTCACGTAACTGAATGAGTGAGTGAGTGAGTGAAGTCGCTTAGTCGTGTCCGACTCTTTGTGACCCTGTGGACTGTAGCCCGCCAGGCTCCTCTGTCCATGGGATTCTCCAGGCAAGGATACTGGAGTGGGTTGCCATTTCCTTCTCCAGGGGATCCTCCCAACCCAAGGATCGAACCCAGGTCTGCACTGCAGGCAGACGCTTTATCCTCTGAGCCATCAGGGAAGCCCCCTATGTAACTGGATAGAGAAGCCAACTTTTAAATGTTTACTCTTGGTTTTCCATCTCCTTATCTGAGAACAGCTTAGCTTATTAGCTAAAAAGGAGAGGATTTTACTGATGGAAGCCTTGAACTTGCGCTGCAATTTAACATAAAATGTGATGTTGCAGGTTGATTAAAATGAGAATACCAAGACATTCGGAATGAGGAGCAGTCCTGAACAATCAGGTGCGTTCAAGAGTTTCATTTTCAGACAGTTCTGGGGACCTAAGTTATATTGAAGTGAAAATAAATTCATGCATATAAAAACTTGGAGATTTGAATAAGCAACAGCCTGTGGGCTTCCTGGGGAATCCCCCAGTCCCTTCTAAGAAATGGAAGTAAGCGACTGGGGGACAACAGCGTTTCCTACTGACTGCATCGTCATGACGGGCATCCCTCCGGGAACCGGGGGTCCGGCTATAGCTGCTCAGCAGCGGGGCAGGCGGGGGCCCCGTGAGCAGCGGCGTGGGGAGCAGGCAGCCACCGCCTCTCAGCGAGGGGCTGCTGTGCTGGGAGCGGAGATCTCAGGCACTTGCCCGGATCTTCTTGGACGTGGGAGGGAGACGCAGGAAACATCGCAGGCACAATGCATACCGATGAGGCAGTGGTCCGCTCCGCCCTGTTCCCAGGGCTGGGACTCCGGCCCCTCTGCCTGTCAGACATCAGGCCTGGGTCACGGAGTCTGCAGTCCCAGGCAAGCGGGCCATCAGAGCCCCAGTCTCCAGCATGCCCTCCTTCCTCAGGCTGATGCTCAACAAAGAAGGTGAGGCTGCACGTGGAGCCTCTGAGGAGGAGTCTTCAACCCCAGACACCAGAGCTTCCTGCCCCTGTGGGAGGCGTGGTGGGCATTGGCCAGGAGAGAGGGCACACGGGTGGCCCCAGGGATGGCAGGTCGGTGGCCCCCGCGTCTTGCTAGCACCCTCCCCTTTATCTGATAACAGACCTAGGGGCTCGTAGGAAGTTGCAGAGAACTATCCAGAGATACCAAACCTACACTGCAGCGTCAACTTCTGCACATTGCTGCCTTATCAGTAAATTATTTGAAGTTTAATGCAAATCATTAGTCAACATATAAATAATTCACACCCAAGACATAGGGCCATGAACGCCAGAGAAATATACAAGTGAAGGCAAGTTTTCCCAATTACCTGTCAGTTTATTTTATTGGTCATTTTTCTGGAAAAAAAAAAAAAAAAAGGTAACTTGAGCCCTTAATCGCCCCATTTAGAATCTTACTGTTTATTACTAGACTCTACAACATTTTTCTTCCCACTTATTTTTAAAATTTCCTAGAACCCGGAGGAAAAAGGGGCCTTGAGTGGGTTCCTGCAACTCTGGGCCTCTGCGATGGCCCATTTAAGTATTTAGCAGTTTCATACATCATATCCGGCACAGACAAGATGGTATATAAAATGGCATTTTCATATAATATACATGTATGCACATGTATGAAAGTTAGAACCATGTATGGTGATTGCAGCCGTGAAATCTGAAGATGTTTGTTTCTTGGCAGGAAAGTTATAAACCTAGACAGTGTATAGAAAAGCAGAGACATTACTCTGCCGATAAAGGTCCGTATAGTCAAGGCTATGGTCTTTCCAGTAGTCATATACAGCTGTGAGAACTGGACCGTAAAGAAGGCAAAGTGCCGAAGAATTGATGCCTTTGAACTGTGGTGCTGGAGAAGACTCCTAAGAGTCCCTTGGACAGCAAGGAGATCAAACCAGGCAACCTTAAGGGAAATCAACCCTTAATACTCGTTGGAAGGACTGATGCTGAAGCTGAAACTCCAGTATTTTGGTTATCTGATGTGAACAGCTGACTCATTGGAAAAGTCCCTGATACTGGGAAATATTGAGAGCAAAAGGAGAAGAGGGTGTCAGAGGATGAGATGGTTGGATGGCATCACTGATGCAATGGACATGAACTTGGGTAAACCCCAGGAGATGATGAGGGACAGAGAAGCTCGTTGTGCTGCAATCCATGGGGTTGCAGAGTCGGACATGAATGGGCAACTGAACAGTAACAACAATGAAAGGTGAACCGTATGGAAGGCTGAGCGCCAAAGCATTGACGCTTTAGAACTGTGGTGCTGGAGAAGACTCTTGAGAGTCCCTTGGGCTGCAAGGAGATCCAACCAGTTCCTCCTAAAGTAATTCAGCCCTGATTATTCATTGGAAGGACTGATGCTGAAGCTGAAACTCCAATCCTTTGGCTACCTGATGCAAAGAGCTGACTCACTGAAAAAGACCCTGATGCTGGGAAAGATTGAAGACAGGAGGAGAAGAGGGTGGCAGAGGATGAGATGGTTAGATAGCATCACCAATTCGATGGACATGAATTTCAGCAAGCTCTGGGAAATAGGGAAGGAAAGAGGAACTTGGCATACTGCAATCCATGGGGTCTCAGAGAGTCTGACACGACTTAGGGTCTGAATAACAACACCACAAATGTGTACTACACCCATAGCTGTATGTAGAGACCCATTTCTGTGCAAGTATACCTTTAGATTTACATCTATGCATAATTTATTATTTTAGTAGATATTTTCTCCCCAAAACTAAAAAGTAAAACAGAAAAAACAGGTTTGCAGTTGCAGTGAAGAGTCTCTCTGTCCACTCTGGTTCACCCACCCAGTGGGTATGAATGTCCTCTGTCCTCTTCAGAGATGTTTTACACAAATATAAACAACTATTTCATTTCCACAAATGAAAGCTTACTAAGCGTGGTGTTTGTCACTTTGCTTCTTTGACTTATCAGTCTGTCTTGGAGCTCTTTCCTTACTGACACGTAAAAACCTTTTGTGTTCATTTGTACGGCTGCATAATATTCCTCACAGTCAGTCAGTCAATTCAGCTGCTCAGTCATGTCTGACTCTTTGGACATTGACTAAATATGATTTAATATTAATATTCCTCTATAGAATAGTAATTAAATATGATATTTTAAATCCAGTCATTGTGGATGGACGCCCCGGCAATGATAAGCCAATATTTCTAGCGTTAGGAAAGTCGTTGCCAGTTAGAAAAAACTTTTTTGTTACTAGAGACAAATGCACGGCACATACCATACACACGCGACACAGCTCTCTGCACAGCAGACACGCTGAGCTCACTGCACACACACGGATGAGCGCAGGCGCCAGGGGTGCATAGGCTCCTGCTTGCTGCCCTCGGACAGTGTCGCTCCCCTTCTCCTCTTTTCGTTTCTGCTTATTCTATCACATTTTTGAAAAGGTGCTCCTGATCCACCGCCCACCGACTCGATCCTGACGCGCCCCGTGTGGGGTGGGGGTGCTGCTGGGGGGCAGCCGCTATGCCCACTGGGAGACACCACCTGTCACCCAACACCTATCAGCTGGCACCTGGCACCTGTTGCCTTAGGCTCCCTTGCTGGGCTGGTTAAATCCTGGGGGGATTTCCAGAAGCTGAGCAAGCTCTCACATATTGGTGTACGTTGGAGTCACAGATATACTTTAATAAAAAAAAAAAAGCTTCCTCTTCTGAATGTGGACACGCAGAATTCAGCATGAATCACTGCAGAAGCTGGGCTTCCTGATCTGGCCACGCCCCGGTGCCCCTGGCGTGCACGCTCTGGAGGTCAGGGTGCCCCTCAAACACAGTCCGGGTGTTTGCTGAGGACCCCTCCTCTGTCCAGTGGAAATACCCTGGGATGAAGGAAAATTCAGGGCAGGGAAACCAGTAGCTCCTTGGCCTGGAATTCAGGCCACTTCCAAGGCAGAGAGAGGCCTGCAGGACCACCCTGGGGTCTCCAGGCTACCCCTCCCTCAGCAAGGGAGCGGAGAGTCTGTGGGCCTCCTGTGCTTGCAGAAGAAGGTTCTAACACTTTTCAAGAACCGTCGCTTTTGCCTGTTTCTTTCTTTCTTTCTTTTTTTTAAAGAGCTGAGCTTTCATCTGCTTTCATGGAGAAGGAAGAAAAAGCCTTTCCAAGGTGTTTTGAATTTCAGAGCCCCGATCCGAGGCTGCTTGTCAGTGTCTCTTTGGGAAGTCGCCTTCTAATCGCTCTATTTGATATTGGATATGTGGTCGTCAAATGTTTACATTAAGAAGTATACAGTAAGCCTTCACTTTAGAGGCAAATTAATAGTCGGCACCGTGAGAACCCGACTTGATCTGAATATTGATGATCTCGTTCTCCGAGTCTCTCCGGGGCCGGGGGTGCGTGGTGTTGATCATTGCTTCTCCCTGATAAGCAAAGTCTTTCCAGAGCGTGAAGAATTCTGCGGTGTGTGAAGAGGATAACCATAATCTGCATCAGCACACTAACTTCTCCGCTGCCATTTGCATTGACAAGCAGCCGGAGTTATGCTAAGCTCTCTATTAGAGCCCGCGCCCTGGGAAAGGTCCCTCATTTGCATAAGGCCTCTTCTGCATGTGAAAAAAGCACAGTGAAAAGGAGCGCTCCTTTAATTAGGGTGGCATTTGGAAGCAGAGGCCTTAAATGTTCGCTTTTTGTGATGCTAAATGTTCGAGTATTTTCCACTGTATTGTCATTTTCGTTCAACGTTTTTTATTCCTCCTTATTTCTTAAAGACGGAACGGATGGCCTGCCTGCTAGAGAGCCAGTGAGGCAGTCGATTAATGTGGCTATATCTAGGTTAGGGAAAATTTAAATCAAACTGTTTGATGAAATGTAGAAATATGTTTAAATATAGGATTAGACTTCTAATATAGGGAGCAGTCAGGAGATCAAAAGACTCCAAAAGTCATGCTGAAAAGGAGTGGAGAGCCAGCGGGGGAATTTTAGAGCTAAATGATTAAAGGGTGCTTTCAGTGCTTTACATTCAATCTGACTTTAAAATAAAGGTAAACATGGCCGGCAGTGCGGCCGGGCTGGCGGCCACCCCTCCACCCTGGGCCCGTGCCGGGCGGCCTGAGCTTGGGGTCCCTGGCTTAAAATTTGGGCTCTGGGCGGTGCTATGAAATGTCCCAGGGGGCCTTCCTTCTGGGGGCCTGCCCGCTGCTGCGGGGCACCTGCACGCGCTGTGAATTTCTGGTATCCATCCTTCATCTTCCTGTGTAAACAGCAGCAGCAGATCAGACTAAGCCTGCTGAGCTCAGGAGGGCTAGCCTTGGGTTTTGGGAACATGAGTCAGCAATTGCATAACACGGGAGCCCGGTGTGCAAGCCGTGGACGCTGGGACGACTGCCCGGTGGCAACTCCAGGGTGTACACCCGTCTGGACTCCAGACCCGCCCTTTAGATCCTGGCTGTAATAAGCTCCTTTGAACCTTCTCAGCGTGTCTGTGTGTGTCCAGGCCTGAAAGCTGCCGTTCGTGCAGCAATGGAGGTGCTAACGGAGAAGGTGAGTCCGAGTAAGTCCCCAGCCCGTGGGGATTCGGAGACGTCTTGCTCTGATTCCTGTGCTCACCTGTCAGATTCTCCTGTATTTGTTTACTTGCAGATGGCTCCCTCTGCTTCTCTCTTATACTATCGTAACATTTCATGCAAGTGAAAATTTTAAGGCTTGGATTTTAATATCAAGAAGGAACATTTATCACTATTTAAAATCTTATAGCTGTTTTCCATAAATATAACTTTACGACTCACCATTTATGTAAATGGACATGAGTTTGAGTAGGCTCTGGGAGTTGGTGATGGACAGGGAAGCCTGGCGTGCTGCAGTCCATGAGGTCGCAGAGTCGCAGTTGAGCGACTGAACTGAACTTCTGTAAATCAACATTCCACAAATCACTAGACTTCTTCTACTGCAAACATTCTCATACCTTCTCATACCTTCTAACCTCCTTCTCATACCTTCCAGCTCTTGCTGGCAAAAGGTTCTGTTCTGACATCTGCTCACCAAGCCCTGCCCCTAAATGTAGTCACTTTAAACAGTGATGAGTCCACACCTCTATTTCATTTGCAGATTTTCAAGTGCATCTTGAAAATGGAGACTTTGAAACTGTCAGTTGACTTGGGAAGAACAGCTGCAACAGAAAGTCACTTCTGTGCCCGCGGAGGGGGTGAAGAAAGTTGGGGCAGGGGCCAGCCGCCGTGGTGAGGGGACCGGGCTAGGGGTAAGAAGACTGAGGAGCGGGGGCGGGGTGGGGGGAGGCCTCGGACTCAGCACGTACCGCCCAGGCGGCCAGCTAGGTCTGCGTGCTCTCCAAGCCCCTGCCCTCGGAGCCTCCACTGCTGCCGCTGGGAAACGGGGGAAGCAGTGGCGGTGACCTCACGGCGTCACGCGTGGCCCGCAGAGAGCAAGCACGTGGGAAGAGAGGCGGCTAGAGCGAGCCCTTACTCCGCCCTGGCGGACCCTTAGGACCACATTTCTCCTGGAGTCCCCAGCAGAGCTGGGCAGAGTCTGTGCCTAAAACCACGGGTCTCCCATGAAGTTTTCTGAAGGCTTCAGAGAGGGCATTATATATATATATATATGGAATAGTTTTGAGTGATCTAGATTCACTAAAATCATTTTAAAAATTTAGTCTGCTGAAGAAGGGATTTTACTCTAAACAGTCTCTGTACAAAACTCATGAGTGTAGCATTAAACGTGGAGACTTGCCTAACAATTTAAGGATCATTTTACTCATTTTACTTACAGTTTCTGATAAGACAGTTTATTTAACATATTCTGATCTTTAAACCGCCGAGTATACTACGCTAATACAGTGAACCTGCCTTTTCAATGTTAGTCATTTTTTTTGATATTTCACGAGTCCGGTAAATCTTTATTTGGACTTGAGGACTCTGGCCGAGGACCCCTGGAGAGGGTACGAGAGGCGTGGGGAGGAGGAGCAGGGGTCTCCTGCCTCTGGGGCTCCCAGGCTCTGCCTGTCCGCCTTCCCGCGGAAAGGGGTAGCGAGCAGAGGACGCCCTCCACCACTGGTGCCCGAGGCTGTGGACAGAGAGCCAGCCTTGCAGGCCCGACGCATGCTGCAATGTGATTTGAAACCGTTGCTGATTGTTGCAGGACCCTTGATTTTGACCTGAACTAATTCTGGGGTGACAGTTTGTGGATACACCCCAGAGGCACCCAGTGGAAGCAGAGGGTAGGGTGGGGTGGTTACAGAGCCTGGTTTTTCTCCTGTTTCCCCAGGAATTCCCGTTGGATTCCAAACCCTCACGTTTTCTTTAAACTAGCTTTCATGCCCTTTCTTTGGAAAAGTTACTGGCTCAAGCCCAGGGTGCTGGTGTATGTCTTGTCTCATCTCAGGAGATGAAGATGCTTATCTAACACCTACAGAACCTAGGACGACCTCACCCTGCCTCTAGGTCGTGCCCATCAGCAGGTACCCTCCCAGGAAAAGCTCTAGAGCAAAGCTGTGGGCTTCAGGAAAAGGTGGCCTTATAAAGACATTTTTAAATTTTTTGTCTATAAAAATTGATAAGAGACTCTTATTTTCCACATGTGGTTAGATTCTAGTTACATAGTCCTAAATAGTTTGCTTACTGAGTTATATGGGAAGGTCAAAGGCCAAGCCAGTTTCTTTTTTTCCTCCCTAAAATTATTGGGTCCAAAAAAAAAGTGCAGCAATTAAAGTATTAATAGCTATGAGAAAACGTAGCTAAAAAAAAAATACAGAAACTCCATGAGTGCAATGGTAAAATCTTCTGGAAAACTTTATTTTAAATATTAAATTGTATTTCATGACACTGGACAGGAGAAATTAAATTACCCTGCATTTAATGTAATGTCAACCTAAATTTCATCAGTTTTTTTCAACTCACAAAATTATCCTTAAGTTCACCTGCAAGTACATACTTGAGAATTACTAGGAGTGTTTTTGAAGAGAAGCCTAATGAGGAAAAATTTGCAATAACAGACAAAAAATATAATAAAAAGTTAAAATAATCAGAATAGTGTATATTAGCACTAAGACTGGTAGAAATGTCAATAGAACAGAAAGAAAAATTCAAAGCTAGTATAGAGGATTTAGGGTGTGATAGTTTTGAAATTATACATTGGTATGGAAGGAAAGGATTGTTAAAAGATTGTATTTAAAAGACTGCCTAAAAATGTGAAAAAAGATGAATATTGGTTGCTCATGGTTGCTCCTACATTATTGATTTTAAAATAAATGTTTAAATTAAAATTTTTAATTAAAAAAGAGAAAGGCAATATAAATATATATTTTATCTTTGGTTGAATATTTATTATTAAACATTATAGCAAAAATAGAAACATTTAAGTTTAATTGATTTTACTATCTAAAAATTGTCAAAAATTCATAGAAAAATAATATTATAATCAGTGTTAACAGATAGACAGTAAATTGGCAAAGCAGTTGGTATGACAAACAATAGCACCTTAATACCTAAAGTGTTAGTATAAGAAGAGTTCTCAGCTACTAAGTCATGTCCGACTCTTTTTGAGCCCATGGATTGCAGCACACTAGGCTCCTCTGTCCATGGATTTTTCAGGCAAGAATCCTGGAGTGGGTTGCCACCTGGGAAGCCTGTCCCTTCTATATACGTACATTAGTTTTATCATGCCTTTATTATATTTAAAGCATTTATGTTATATATTATGCAGCATCACACACATAATATTATATTTATATATGACACACATATATTACGCTATAATATATAACATGTTATGTTATAATGTATATAACATATTTGCTGTATTATAATTATATTCATTATGTACCATGTATAAGAGAATGATGTTGAATTTCTTTTTAGTGCATCTTCTTTTTTTTAACATTTTATTTTGTACTGGGGTATAGTCAAGTAACGTGTTGTGATAATTTCAAGTGACCAGTGTAGGAATTCAGCAGCACGTATACACGTATCTATTCTCCGTCAAGGAGAAGCCACGGCCCCCCACTCCAGTGCTCTTGCCTGGGGCATCCCGTGGACGGAGGAGCCTGGTGGGCTGCAGTCCATGGGGTCACTGAGAGTCGGACATGACTGAGCGACTTCCCTTTCACTTTTCACTTTTCTGCACTGGAGAAGGAAATGGCAGCCCACTCCAGTGCTCTTGCCTGGAGAATCCCAGGGATGGGGGGGCCTGGTGGGCTGCCGTCTGTGGGGCCCACAGAGGCGGACACGACTGAGCGACTCAGCAGCAGCATTCTCCCTCGAACGCCTGTCTCCTCCCATTTTCTGACTTCTGTTGAGGTGATTTTTTTTTCATGAATTGCATTATCTTTTTTTTAATGTTAAGCAAACCTTTTATTCCTGGGATAAAGCACTTGGCATAGTGTATTGTGGTTTTTTATGATTCCTGTGTGTAGTCTCTTGGTGATTCGCTATGATTCCCACATCTACGTTTAAGGAGGAGGTGCGTCTATAGTTTTCCTCTCCTGTGCTGCCACTGCGGGGCTTGGTATCGTGGTTATACTGTTGCTTAAAGTGAGCTGAGAAGGCTTTGTCTTCTTTATGTTATTGTCATCATCTTTATTTTTATTCTAGTCTGTGTCTGTGTAACATTGAAATTGTTTTTTTATTGACTGTTTCATAATTTACTGTTCCAATCACGCAAAAGTTTTCTGTCAGATGGTATTTGCTAATTTCAGTTCTTTTATGGTCATATGGCTAATCAGGCAGGTTACTTCTGTACATCTTCTCAACTTTCTAATGAATGCCATGTTTTTATTTATATGTGCTCTTATTACCTCTTCCAACATATGTATTTTTGATTTTCAAGCAAATTCTTTAACACAGTCTCAGTAAACGGAACTCAATTAGTACATGCTTCATTTATCATTAAAAATGAATAATTTATATGCGTGCAGATCTTAGAACACTGCTTGCACGTTCTAAGTGTTATATATAGTGTTAGAAGACTTGAAGGTGAGCAATGACTTCCCAAAGTAGGAAAGAGAAGACAGAAGCCACTCAGTCGTGTCCGACTCTTTGTGACCCCGTGGACTGTAGCTGACCAGGCTCCTCCGTCCATGGGATTTTCCAGACAAGAACACTGGAGTGAGTTTCCATTTCCTTCTCCAGGGAATCTTCCTGATCCAGGATCGAACCTGAGTCTCACCTGAGTCTCCCGCACAGCAGGCAGCCAGCCTCTTTACCATCTAAGCTACCGGGAACTGTTATATAAATGATTGATGTTACTATTATTCAGCTTTCATTGTTTTCTAAATTCCATAGCAATTTCTGTTCTGACCACGTGAATTATTTAGAAATATTTCTGTTAAGTATATTTCTATACAAATTTATATTTTTACAAATGTTAATTTCATGGTGATTAGAAAATGTTTCCTTTGTAATATCATCTTTGGAAGTTTGTTAAGAATTGCACGAAGGGTCAATATGTGGTCAAATCACCTTAATGTTGGATCTTGAGTTACTTGTCTGATGTTACATGTGTGCTGGAAAATGATTTACATTCTCCTATTCTTGGAGGTAGATTTCAGGATTATTGTTTGTGCTGTTTGAATATTCTGATTTTGATTTTTAAAATCTGCCTATTCTATGAATTGTAAAATCTGTGTTAAAAGTATTGTGGTTATAAATTTCTCTTTGTGATAAATTAATCTTTGCCTTACATATTTTAAGTCCGTATTACTGAGTTCATGCAAGTTGAGATTTGTGGAGTCATTTTCTGAGTGTCTCTTCCATCAGTATGCAGCAATTCCCTTCATGTCTGTGCACCTTCTGTCTTAATAACTGGACTTTGTCTGCTAACTGCTCAGTTGTGTCTGACTCTCGGTGGCCCCGGGGACTGTAGCATGTCAGGATCCTCTCTGCAGGTTTTAATTAATATTTTGGTTAATATTTTTTCTGATATATCTTATCTCTTTCCTACTTTTGTGTTTCTATGTTTTTAATTGTCTTTGAAAAAGGCTTATATTTTTAATTTTTCCTTTATTCAGTTTGATAATCTTAGAATTTTAATTAGAACACTTAGTCTGGTTTTTAGTAATTATATTTGATGACATTTATAAAACTCATGAATAATGATTGTCTATTATTTTCGAATATTTTCTTCATTTTGTAAATTGCCTTTCTCTTCTCTTCTGCCTTATTTTGATTGATTGAGCCCTTTTCCTTCATTCTCTCTATTAGGAAGTTGTTTTTTTCATAATGGACTTAGTCATGCTTGGAATGATCATCCCCAAACCAAAGCACGTTTAAGAATGGAAGAGGGTCTCTCTTCCGAGTTTACTGTGCTGGGAACCCTGGGGAACAGGATTCCATGAGACAAGCTCCAGTAACAAGCAGCCTCAAAGGCTCATTACATCAGCGAGGACGGTGTGTTTCTCACTCAAGCCCCTGCCCCAGTGTGAGTCAGCTTATTGCAGGTTCTCAGGGACCCAGACTGACCTGAGCTGTATCTAGCCACGTGTTCTCAGGAGCTCACAGCAGGGAGAAGAGGGCGTGGAGAGCCACACAGTGGCTCTGAAGGTGCACTCCCGTCATGGAAAACGCACAGGCAGTAGCCGGATCAGAGACTGGGGCAGTTTGGACAGCTTGACTGAAGGGATACCTCTCAAAAGGAGTCCTGAAAATGGAATTTAGTGTGAAATGTTCCAAACAAGCTTCTTAAATTATTCCAGATTAAGTACTATGAGATTAGGTTTTTCTCCTGATTAGTGACGTACTGATAGACATCTGGGAACATTTGCAAGTGCATCCACAGAATTAATAGAAGAGATAAATCCCAGTTCACTTCAAACTGCAATGCTTTGGAGGTAATACTATTTGTAGTATGGCATGAATCGGGGTGGTGTAGGCAGCCAGTTTGCACAATTCAGTGTCAGAAAATTAGCTACAAACATCCACTATGTGGTTCGCTATACAGTGAAGGTCCTAATTCACTACTTCTTTTTGGTTGGTCCAGGTGTCATAGCCTTGCAATGGATTTTTAGGTTTTTTGAAAATGAAGCTAATTCTACTATGTCACAGAAAATCAGATGGCACTATTTCTTGACCTTCCAAATTGGAACTTTAACAGAAATGTTTATTTAAATATGGAGAGCGCATGAAAGGATACCAACTGGGATATACTTTCTCAGATAATCAAAGTCAAAAATGCATTTAGTAGTCAGAATTTGAAAAAGACATTATGGGCTACATGACTTACCGGGGGCAGGATGTTGTCGATGGAGGCAAGGATGGACCTTAGCACCAGGCTCATTCAATCTTGTCTTTATTAGTATATCAGATTCCACAGTCATATGTATATACAGCATTCTGACTGCAGAGAAACTTGGCCATCCATGCTTACTGAGAATTAAGGTCTTTTTCTCCTTTGCACATCTGAGGTCTCAACACCTGTACCACAATCCCATTGACACGAGGAATGTTCTTCTTTGAGATCATGGAAAAGGCAAGGATGCCCACTTTCATTGCTTCTGCTCCATACTGAGCTGGAGATTTACTACCATTTTCGAAAAACATGCACATTGAAAAGGAAGAAATGCAACTCTCTGTGTTCACAGATGACGTGATCCAGTATATAGACAATCTGAAGGAGCACACACCCAGTCAAACCCATCTTAAAAGATCTCAAGACACACGTTCACTGTTTTTAAGATCAATTTTATATCGGTATATTAGCAACATAAAAACTGAAAACTAAATTTAGGGAACAATTCCTATCACCATGGCATGAAAAGGAGTATATTGTTCGGCAATAACATAACACAAGAAATGAAAGCTGATACACTGACATCTACAAAACATTGTGAGAAGATTCAGAGAGGGCAAAAGAGTGAGGTAAGCCAGAAAGAGAAAAGCAAGTATCATATACGAATGCATGTATGTGGAACCTAGAAAAATGGTACTGACGAACCTATCTGCAGGGCAGAAATAGAAATACAGACAGAGTACAGACATGTGGACACAGCAGGGAAGGAGAGGGTGGGACGAGCTGAGAGCACGAGTGACGTGTACACACCCCAGTGTGCAGGGCAAATGCACCCTGAGCGACTGCCGCCCTGCTCGGGGGCCCCAGCCTGCAGCTCGCTGACGACCTGGGGAGCCGCAGGCGGGGCTGGGGCGGGAGGGCAGTCCCAGAGGAAGGAGATACATGTATGCGTGTAGTTGGTTCACATTTTTATATAGCAGAAGCCAACGCAACGTTACAACACAGTTATATTCCAATAACAGAAAACAAAACAAAAATAAATAAACAGAGAGATAGTCCCTGTTTACCTAGGAGAATACCCAATATTAAGATGTCAGTTTTCTTCAAATCTATCTAGAGATTCAACACAATCCCTATCAAAATAGCAGGATGTTTCTCTACGTAAACACTGATTGATAATCTTGCTGCAGGTTTTATGTGGAAGCTCAAGGAGTTGCCCAACATTTTGAAAATAAAGACAAAACCTGGAGGAATAGACCATCTGATTGGAAAACTGACTAGAAAGTTGTGGTAATCAAGGCAATTAGAGATCAACAGAATTGAACAGAGAAGTCAGAAATACACTTTGTATATGGTCAATAGATTTTCAAAAAACAAACCAGAGCAATTCAGTACCCTTACTGGGACAACTGGAAATTAACAGCAAAAATGAATAAACTAGAAGCCTAACGCCAGACAAAACTTAGGACTTGGAACTTTAACTCACGCCATGCATAAAAATGGACGCGAAATGCATCTAGACCTGAACACCTGCCTCAAATTGTAAAACTTCAGAAGATGGCAGAGGAAGCAATTCTTGTGACCTTTCACTGGGGGAAGAGACTTTATTCTGACAGCGAAAGTTAAACATATGAAAGAAAGAAAACAGGTAAGTTAGACTTTAGTAAGGATAAAAGACATTACTGATTTCAAATGATACCATTAGCATTAATAGTTGAAAAGACAAGCCACAGGCAAGAAACATTGTAATATCCGATAAAGAACTTTTATTCAGAATATATTTTTAAAAACCTCTTCTCATCCCAGTCATCTCTAACTACCCCCTCACTCTTCTCTTCTCCATGTAACTCAGTGAACCTCTCTGGGTGTCCCTCAATGTGGAGAAACCTTTCATCTTTAACCTAGATGTTTTATAATCAGTGCTGTATAGATGGTGAAGCCTTGAGGCTATTGTAAAAATAAAACTGAAAACCAGAAGCAGGAGACTTAAATCTGAATCCTGAGAACATCAGAGAAATCCTGAATCCAGGGAACATTAATCGATAGGAGCTCATCAAACGCCTCCATACCTACACTGAAACCAAGCACCACCCAAGGGCCAACATACCTCTCAAATTCTCCAGCAACACAAGAACACACCCCTGAGCTTCAATATACAGGCAGCACAAAGTTACTCCAAAATCATTGACTAATCCAGGGAACATTAATCGATAGGAGCTCATCAAACGCCTCCATACCTACACTGAAACCAAGCACCACCCAAGGGCCAACAAGTTCCAGAGCAAGACATACCACACAAATTCTCCAGCAACACAGGAACACAACCCTGAGCTTCAATATACAGGCAGCTCAAAGTTACTCCAAAACCACTGATGTCTCATAACCCATTACTGGGCACTTCATAGCACTCCAGAGAGAAGAAATCCAGCTACACCGACCAGAACTCCAACACAAGCCTCCTTAACCAAGAAACCTTGACAAGCCACTGATACAACCCCACCCACAATGAGGAAACCCCATAATAAAGAGAACTCCACAAATTCCCAGAATATAGAAAGGCCACCACAAATGCAGCAATATAACCAAGATGAAGAGACAGAGGAATACCCAGCAGGTAAAGGAACAGGAGAAAAGCCCACCAAACCAAACAAAAGAGGAAGAGATAGGGAATCTACCTGAGAAAGAATTCCGAATATTGATAGTGAAAATGATCCAAAATCTTGAAATCAAAATGGAATCACAGATAAATAGCCTGGAGACAAGGATTGAGAAGATGCAAGAAAGGTTTAACAAGGACTTAGAAGAAATAAAAAAGAGCCAATATACAATGAATAATGCAATGAATGAGATCAGAAACACTCTGGAGGCAACAAATAGTAGAATATCGGAGGCAGAAGATAGGATTAGTGAAATAGAAGATAGAATGGTAGAAATAAATGAATCAGAGAGGGAAAAAGAAAAACGAATTAAAAGAAATGAGGACAATCTCAGAGACCTCCAGGACAATATGAAACGCTCCAACATTCGAATAATAGGAATCCCAGAAGAGGAAGACAAAAAGAAAGACCATGAGAAAATACTAGAGGAGATAATAGTTGAAAACTTCCCTAAAATGGGGAAGGAAATAATCACCCAAGTCCAAGAAACCCAGAGAGTTCCAAACAGGATAAACCCAAGGCGAAACACCCCAAGACATATATTAATCAAATTAACAAAGACCAAACACAAAGAACAAATATTAAAAGCAGCAAGGGAAAAACAACAAATAACACACAAGGGGATTCCCATAAGGATAACCGCAGATCTTTCAACAGAAACTCTTCAGGCCAGGAGGGAATGGCAAGACATACTTAAAGTGATGAAAGAAAATAACCTACAGCCCAGATTACTGTACCCAGCAAGGATCTCATTCAAATATGAAGGAGAAATAAAAACCTTTACAGAAAAGCAAAAACTGAGAGAATTCAGCACCACCAAACCAGCTCTCCAACAAATGCTAAAGGATATTCTTTAGACAGGAAACACAAAAAGGGCGTATAAACCCGAACCCAAAACAATAAAGTGAATGGCAACGGGATCATACTTATCAATAACTACCTTAAACGTAAATGGGTTGAATGCCCCAACCAAAAGGCAAAGACTGGCTGAATGGATACAAAAACAAGACCCCTATATATGCTGCCTACAAGAGACCCACCTCAAAACAAGGGACACATACAGACTGAAAGTGAAGGGCTGGAAAAAGATATTCCATGCAAATAGAGACCAAAAGAAAGCAGGAGTAGCCATACTCATATCCGATAAAATAGACTTTAAAACAAAGGCTGTGAAAAGAGACAAAGAAGGCCACTACATAATGATCAAAGGATCAATCCAAGAAGAAGACATAACAATTATAAATATATATGCACCCAACATAGGAGCACCGCAATATGTAAGACAAATGCTAACAAGTATGAAAGGAGATATTAACAATAACACAATAATAGTGGGAGACTTTAATACCCCACTTACATCTATGGACAGATCAACTAAACAGAAAATTAACAAAGAAACCCAAACTTTAAATAATACAATAGAACAATTAGACCTAATTGATATCTATAGGACATTTCACCCCAAAACAATGAATTTCACCTTTTTCTCAAGTGCTCACGGAACCTTCTCCAGGATAGATCACATCCTGGGCCATAAATCTAACCTTGATAAATTCAAAAAAATCGAAATCATTCCAAGCATCTTCTCTGACCATAATGCATTAAGATTAGATCTCAATTACAAGAGAAAAACTATTAAAAATTCCAACATATGGAGGCTGAACAACACACTTCTAAATAACCAACAAATCACAGAAGAAATCAAAAAAGAAATCAAAATATGTATAGAAACGAATGAAAATGAAAACACAACAACCCAAAACCTATGGGACACTATAAAAGCAGTGCTAAGAGGAAAGTTCATAGCAATACAGGCACACCTCAAGAAGCAAGAAAAAAGTCAAATAAATAACCTAACTCTACACCTAAAGCAACTAGAAAAGGAAGAAATGGAGAACCCCAGAGCTAATAGAAGGAAAGAAATCTTAAAAATTAGGGCAGAAATAAATGCAAAAGAAACAAAAGAGACTATAGCAAAAATCAACAAAGCCAAAAGCTGGTTCTTTGAAAAAATAAATAAAATTGACAAACCATTAGCCAGACTCATCAAGAAACAAAGAGAGAAAAATCAAATCAATAAAATTAGAAATGAAAATGGAGAGATTACAACAGACAACACAGAAATACAAAGGATCATAAGAGACTACTATCAGCAATTATATGCCAATAAATTGGACAACGTGGAAGAAATGGACAAATTTTTAGAAAAATACAAACTTCCAAAACTGAACCAGGAAGAAATAGAAAATCTTAACAGACCCATCACAAGCACGGAAATTGAAACTGTAATCAGAAATCTTCCAGCAAACAAAAGCCCAGGTCCAGACGGCTTCACAGCTGAATTCTACCAAAAATTTCGAGAAGAGCTAACACCTATCCTACTGAGACTCTTCCAGAAAATTGCAGAGGAAGGTAAACTTCCAAACTCATTCTATGAGGCCACCATCACCCTAATACCAAAACCTGACAAAGATGTCACCAAAAAAGAAAACTACAGGCCAATATCACTGATGAACATAGATGCAAAAATCCTTAACAAAATTCTAGCAATCAGAATCCAACAACACATTAAAAAGATCATACACCATGACCAAGTGGGCTTTATCCCAGGGATGCAAGGATTCTTCAATATCCGCAAATCAATCAATGTAATTCACCACATTAACAAATTGAAAAATAAAAGCCATATGATTATCTCAATAGATGCAGAGAAGGCCTTTGACAAAATTCAACATCCATTTATGATAAAAACTCTCCAGAAAGTAGGAATAGAAGGAACATACCTCAACATAATAAAAGCTATATATGACAAACCCACAGCAAACATTATCCTCAATGGTGAAAAACTGAAAGCATTTCCCCTAAAGTCAGGAACAAGACAAGGGTGCCCACTTTCACCGCTACTATTCAACATAGTTCTGGAAGTTTTGGCCACAGCAATCAGGGCAGAAAAAGAAATAAAAGGAATCCAAATTGGAAAAGAAGAAGTAAAACTCTCACTGTTTGCAGATGACATGATCCTCTACATAGAAAATCCTAAAGACTCCACCAGAAAATTACTAGAGCTAATCAATGAATATAGTAAAGTTGCAGGATATAAAATCAACACACAGAAATCCCTTGCATTCCTATACACTAATAATGAGAAAGTAGAAAAAGAAATTAAGGAAACAATTCCATTCACCATTGCAACGAAAAGAATAAAATACTTAGGAATATATCTACCTAAAGAAACTAAAGACCTATATATGGAAAACTATAAAACACTGATGAAAGAAATCAAAGAGGACACTAATAGATGGAGAAATATACCGTGTTCATGGATCGGAAGAATCAATATAGTGAAAATGAGTATACTACCCAAAGCAATCTACAGATTCAATGCAATCCCTATCAAGCTACCAGCGGTATTTTTCACAGAACTAGAACAAATAATTTCAAGATTTGTATGGAAATACAAAAAACCTCGAATAGCCAAAGCAATCTTGAGAAAGAAGAATGGAACTGGAGGAATCAACCTGCCTGACTTCAGGCTCTACTACAAAGCCACAGTCATCAAGACAGTATGGTACTGGCACAAAGACAGAAATATAGATCAATGGAACAAAATAGAAAGCCCAGAGATAAATCCACACACCTATGGACACCTTATCTTCGACAAAGGAGGCAAGAATATACAATGGAGTAAAGACAATCTCTTTAACAAGTGGTGCTGGGAAAACTGGTCAACCACTTGTAGAAGAATGAAACTAGATCACTTTCTAACACCACACACAAAAATAAACTCAAAATGGATTAAAGATCTAAACGTAAGACCAGAAACTATAAAACTCCTAGAGGAGAACATAGGCAAAACACTTTCCGACATAAATCACAGCAGGATCCTCTATGATCCACCTCCCAGAATACTGGAAATAAAAGCAAAAATAAACAAATGGGATCTAATTAAAATTAAAAGCTTCTGCACAACAAAGGAAACTATAAGCAAGGTAAAAAGACAGCCTTCTGAATGGGAGAAAACAATAGCAAATGAAGCAACTGACAAACAACTAATCTCAAAAATATACAAGCAACTTATGCAGCTCAACTCCAGAAAAATAAACGACCCAATCAAAAAATGGGCCAAAGAACTAAACAGACATTTCTCCAAAGAAGACATACGGATGGCTAACAAACACATGAAAAGATGCTCAACATCACTCATTATCAGAGAAATGCAAATCAAGACCACAATGAGGTACCATTTCACACCAGTCAGAATGGCTGCGATCCAAAAGTCTACAAGCAATAAATGCTGGAGAGGGTGTGGAGAAAAGGGAACCCTCTTACACTGTTGGTGGGAATGCAAACTAGTACAGCCACTATGGAGAACAGTGTGGAGATTCCTTAAAAAACTGCAAATAGAACTGCCTTATGACCCAGCAATCCCACTGCTGGGCATACACACCGAGGAAACCAGAATTGAAAGAGACACATGTACCCCAATGTTCATTGCAGCACTGTTTATAATAGCCAGGACATGGAAACAACCTAGATGTCCATCAGCAGATGAATGGATAAGAAAGCTGTGGTACATATACACAATGGAGTATTACTCAGCCATTAAAAAGAATTCATTTGAATCAGTTCTAATGAGATGGATGAAACTGGAACCTATTATACAGAGTGAAGTAAGCCAGAAAGAAAAACACCAATACAGTATACTGACACATATATATGGAATTTAGAAAGATGGCAATGATGACCCTGTATGTGAGACAGCAAAAGAGACACAGATGTATAGAACGGACTTTTGGACTCTATGGGAGAGGGAGAGGGTGAGATGATTTGGGAGAATGGCATTGAAACATGCATACTATCATGTAAGAAACAAAGCGCCAGCCTATGTTCGATATAGGATACAGGATGCTTGGGGCTGGTGCATGGGGATGATCCAGAGAGGGGATATGGGATGGGAGGTGGGAGAGGGATTCAGGATTGGGAGCCTGTATACACCCATGGTGGGTTCATGTCAATGTATGGCAAAACCAATACAGTATTGTAAAGTAAAAGTAAAATTAAAAAATAAATAAATAAATAAAAATAAAAAAAACTGACCCATAGATGGGTTTTATTTGGCTTGTAAAATAAATAAATAAATAATAAAAAAGGAAGGACACTGTCTCAGGGAATACCCACATAGACCCCACATGAGAAATCATTTTGGCTTTCACCTTCTAGTCCAATGGTCCACCTTCCACTTTTACCACCAGTCCAAATGTCTTTTTCCATTCTGATTCAGTTTTTTTTTCTTTTCTTTTCTGGAAGTTTCCTGGAGACTTTCCTGCATCTTCACAATAGTAATAGATTTAAAGCACACAAGATAAATATGATCTGGGTAGATTTTTCTTATGGCTTCTTTCACTTAGGATGTTTTGAATGTTCACTCACATTGTAATATGTATCTGTACTTCATTCACATTTTCTTTGGTGATTAAATGTACTGAACATAACCTTTACCATTCAAAGTATATAGTTATATGACATTAATCACATTGTTGTAGAAATATACTCACCATCCATCTCTCATACTTTTTCATTTATGCTAAGTTAAACTGCATCCAATAAATATTAATTCTCTTCAACATTTGTCAACCATGTTCTATCTTCTGTGTCTGTAGTTCACTTCTGTAGATAGCTCATAGAAGTGGAAACATAATATTCATCCTTTTGGAACCAAGTTATTTCATTAACATAATGCCTTTAAGCCTCAAGTATATCATTGCAAGTTCCTTAATTTCCTTAGTTTCTAGACTGAATGATATACCCTTGTACATATATCTCATTTTATCAGTTCATCTATCCACTGGCACTTGGGTGGCTTCCACCTTTTGCCCAGTCTGAGTAATGCTGATATGAATAGGTATACTTTTCACTCCTTTATTTCAAATTTTTGAGTATATACTCTGAAGTGGAATTTTCACTTGTGGAATTAGTGATGGACTTTCACTAATTTGTGTTTACGTTTTTGATGAACTGCCATTCTTTTTCTACAGTGGATGCACCATTTTACTTTATTTTCATATATGGCAGAATAACATGCAAATTTGTAGATCTACCCTCTTTTGCTTATCCATGAATTCACTGATGAATATTCAAATTGTTTCTACTTTTGAGTCAATGCAAACAATGCTTCCATGAGAAGAGATAATGAGTATTAGTATTCTTTTTGGTCTCTCACATTAAAAGATAATTAAGTCAACTTTATTTTGGTATCCGTTTGTTTTTATTTTGAAGAGAGAAACTATTTCTTCTAGTTTGTTAGACTTTTTAATACCAAAGTAATTTATATGGATCCCTCTATCAGAGAAGATATATTTATACATTCAATGACAATTTCTACTATTATAAATAATGCAATAAATATTCCCGTGCATGTTTTGATATCCAATTATGAAAATATTTCAGGGAAGACAACTGGATTAGTTAATAAACCATGAAGAAGATGTTTTTGTTATTTTCATTTTTCAGCTGAAGGAATCAAGATTGAGAGAAATTAATATCTTGCCCAAAGTCATTCATTAGAAAGTGGCAGATGCACAGCATAAAAATACATATGTTTAATTTAAAACCCAGCTATAATCAGTTTGTAGTTCAACATAAACCTGATGCTACTTTCATAAAGTCATATCAACTTTCTTTCCTGTGCTCAACAGTGATTACATATAATAATAATCATTGTATTTTCTGATAGTTTTTTTTTTCAGACTTTTTTTTTATTTAAATTTATTTATTTTAATTGGAGGCTAATTACTTTACAATATTGTATTGGCTTTGCCATATAGTTTTTAAAATGAAAATCTTTATAAGAGTTCAACAATACAGCAAATCACCATTATAGTGAATCATGGAAATAAATTGCCAATCTCTGTTTTTCACTAAATGCAGAAAATATTCCTCCCGTAAAAGTTGACTTTACATAAATAGACCACAAGGATTAACTCTTTTGACTTTTAACAAGTTATAATTTCTATGGTCATAAATTTGCTTATTTGTAAAATGTGAGGGCCATCTCTGCCTTACAGTGGTAGTCACGATAGCACACATTTATGTAGTGAGTGTGTAGTTTGTACAAGGCACAGTTCTAAGCATGATCCATTTTGTCTCAAAGTATTATATCTACTGGACAAACTCACCTATTTTCTTCCACCATTTTTCCTTCCTTCCTCTTTTCTTCCTTTTTTTTTAATCTTTTCCTTTTTTTTTTTTTTATCAAGGATATGAGAAAGTGAGACATGGAGAAATATATTGAAAGCCTCACAAACAGAAAGCCGTAGTGTAAGAATTTGAAGATAGACAACCTCCTTCAGTCTATCCTTTAACCCACACAACAGAACACCTTACACTCTGGCTTATGTTAAAGATAAAATTTAACGCCTCTGTAAATGTCTTTCAAACCAGCATAAAAACAGAATGTTTCTCTAAGTTACTCTAAGGAAAAAAAATCTTCTCTATATTTGTACCTGCTCCTTTACCAATTTTATCCCAATAGAGTTTAAAAAAAATTGTAAAAGTTTTAGGTTAAAAGGACTTCAATAAAGCAATTGCTAATATTTCAATACAGTTTAATGTATTTTGACTAAGAAGATTTCAATATAATTGTTCTGCAAAAAAAAGTACATTAGGAAATGAGAAATATTCATGAACTAAGAAGGCATTAATGAAATAAAAATATACCTAGGGGAGCATGATATTTTTAAGCATGGAATTGAGCATAGCCACTTGCATAGCATAGAAATATTCAAAGCATGTATTTGAAAAAACATCAAACTGTATAAAAATATACATTGTCAGAATAAAACCTTGCAAATTTACTGTTCTAATTCTTACAAATTATAGAATGTTTAAAATTATATACAAACTGTCAGATGATCCTTTGCCAAGATTTTACTCCAGCTCTGAAATTAAAATCCAAAGTTTTTTACATATAATATAGCACATTTATAAGCTCCTGGCATGCTGAAAAAGCAAATTCAGAATTAAAGAAGAGTGTCTGTTATAATTACAATGATCATGATAGTAACTATGTTGCTAACATTGTGATCATTGCAATCATCTTTACTCCCTGAAAACATAAAAAGATTGTGCTCTGTCATCTTGAATCTCAAAGAACAGCATGGTGAATTTGAGCCAAGGGCTCAAATTACATTTCAAGGGCTGGAAAATTAAGGTCACAAAAATGTAGCTGTGCCATCAAGGTGCAAGTTGTTCACAAAGCACAGAGCAGAGTTTATTCAGATATGGCCAATCTATTGCCTTATCCTTTTGACAAAGCATCAAAATACGACTCCTGGTGCCATTAATCCAAGCTCTTTCAGGTCTCATTGTACTCTACCTGCCCGAAGAAAGAAAGTGAAAGTGAAGTCGCTCAGTAGTGTCCACTCTTTGCAACCCTATGGACTGTAGCCTACTAGGCTCCTCTGTCCATGGGATTCTCCAGGCAAGAATACTGGAGTGGGTTGCCATTTCTTTCTCCAGGGGATCTTCCCGACCCAGGGATAGAACCTGGGTCTCCAGCATTGGAGGCAGATGCTTTAATCTCTGAGCCACCAGGGAAGCCACCTGCCCAAAACTCCCTTCAAAAGAGAAAGGCTGTAACACATTTTTATGGAAAAAACAGTATAAAATAGCACTTATAAATGTTTTTTCTTTCCTGCTTGAGTGAATAAATATGAATGGCCTAGGAGGACTGTGTGTTCATTGACATCATTACAGAATTTTGCTCTTGAGGATTTTTTTCATTTTCGTGTTTATCTTTTTGTCTTTGTGTTTTTTAATAACAAAAAAAAATTTATAAAGAATAAGTCCAGGTATGGGTATTTTATTATTTACAAGTGAGCTGAATTAAAAGAAAAATAATATTTCAAATTATTCAGAAATGGAAATTGCTATATTCTATATTGTTTTCCAAGCAGATATATTTTAAACTTCTCCTACTCTAGTGGGAAATTTTCTGCTAAAGACAGATAAACTCTCAGAATATTTAACATAACTTCAAATTTCTATTTTATTTAAATAAAATTGGAATGAGCAAAAAAAAAATTCCACGTAAATATAGATCACCACTTTGAAAACTTCACAAACTCCCCAAAACCTGGAATTTCCTTAAGCTACAAAACCAACAAAATGTCAGAAACTGCTGTTTTAAACTATATTATGAACACAATTGGATTAAAAATTTCAGATAATTTAAAAGTATTTCTTTGTTGCCATTAGCATTTATGAAGAGTCAATGTGATTACATTCATTTTCTTCTGGGCAAGTTGGCTGAGTTCATGCAAACACAAAGGTAATTATTTATTTGTTATTGTTCAATTGTTAAGTCATGTCCCACTCTTTGTGACCCCATGAATTGCAGCATACTAGGTTTCCCTGTCCTTCACTATCTCCCAGAGTTTGCTCAGAACTCATGTCCATTGAGTCAGTGATGCCATCCAACCATCTCATCCTCTGTCACCCCCTTCTCCTCTTGCCCTCAATCTTTACTAGCATCTGGGTCTTTTCCAGTAAGTCAGCTATTCACATCAGGTGGTCAAAGTATTGGAGCTTCAGCTTCAGCATCAGTCCATCTAATGAATATTCAGAGTTGACTTCCTTTAGAATTGACTGCTTTGATCTCCTTGCTGTCCAAGGGACTCTCAAGAGTTTTCTCCAGCACCATAGTTTAAAAAGGCTTCCCTGGGGTTCAGTTGTAAAGAGTCTGCCTGCAATGCAGAGGACCTGGGTTTGATCCCTGGGTCAGAAAGATCCTCTTGAGAAGGAAATGGCAGCCCACTCCAATATTCTTGCCTAGAGAATTCCCTGGACAGAGGAGCCTGGTGGGCTATAGTCCATGGGGGTCACAAAAAGTTGGACATGACCTAGTGACTAATTTCACTTTCATAGTTTGAAAGCATCAATTCTTCAGCATTCAGCCTTCTTTATGGTCCAACTGTCACATTAATACATGACTATTGGAAAAGTCATGTATAAGAGATGGCTTTGACTATGCAGACCTTTGTCATTTGTTCAATATAATTTTTCCTAATTCTTCTGAAAATATAAGTTGTTAGCAGATTGTATTACACACATTAATTCATCTAACAAGCATTCAATAAACATATTTCTCTTCTTTATGAACAATAAATACCTTTTAGCAGAGTTGGACATGACTGAATTGACTTAGATGCACGAACGTGTGGCTTCCTAAAGCTTATTTTTCATTATGTAAACGCACCAGAAGTGGAAACATCCTATAATATGAATGCAGATGGTGATATTTGTTCTAGAGAGAAATACTGCATGGTGTTAAATGTAGGGACACTAATCTTGATAGAGTGGGCCAGAAAACCTTCTCTGAAAGAGTAACACTTAAACAGAATCCAAAATAAAGTGAGAAGCCTGGGAGAACAGAAAGAAGAAACAGCAAGTGTGACTTTAGCCTATGCAAGGAGTTGAAAGAAACACTGTGCTTCTGGAGACAGAGTAAGGAAAGAAGAGAAGGGTGGAAGTAAGATCAGATTTAGGGGCAGAGACCCGAAGAAGTCTTTTATGCTCTTTTAGGGCAGCTGGACTTTAGTCTAAGGATATGGAAAACCCGTGGAGGATTTCAAACCATGTTGGATATAATATGATTTATGTTTTAAGAAGAAAGATTCAAGATTAGGTTAGAACTGACTTTGAGGAATTAAAATGTGTAGCAGATAGATCAGTTAAAAAAAAAACTATTGCATTATTCTAGTACAAATATGGTTAGAACTGTTTAAATTTTGTATATATTGCAGAGGAAAAGTCAATAGAAATTACTAATTTAGCCTACATGGGAAGTATTTAACAGAAACTTTTTTTTAATATCTTTTTTTTAATACCTACTAATTTGTTTTGAATCAGAAAGTATACTAATTTGTGTTTTCCATGAATATTATAAACTATGTAATTCATAAGAAAAAAAGACTTCATATTTATTAAAATTTATGTATAATGTGTTATATTGCCTGTTTAAGTGTGCTAAAGAAACAACACAGTCTTATTTCCAATTTTATTTCTTTACTACAAGCTACTACTAACATTACCTTCCTCTTGAGAAACCTATATGCAGGTCAGAAAGCAACAGTTAGAACTGGACGTGGAACAGCAGACTGGTTCCAAATAGGAAAAGGAGTACCTCAAGGCTGTATATTGTCACCCTGATGATTTAACTTCTATGCAGAGTACATCATGAGAAACACTGGGCTGGAGGAAGCATAAGCTGGAATCAAGATTGCCGGGAGAAATATCAGTAACCTCAGATACACAGATGATACCACCCTTATGGCAGAAAGTGAGGAACTAAAGAGCCTCTTGATGAATGTGAAAGAGGAGAGTCAAAAAGTTGGCTTAAAGCTCCACATTCAGAAAATGAAGATCATGGCATCTGGTCCCATCACTTCATGGCAAATAGATGGGGAAACAGTGGAAACAGTGGCTGACTTTATTTTGGGGGGCTCCAAAATCACTGAAGATGGTGACTGCAGCCATGGAATTAAAAGACGCTTACTCCTAGAAGGAAAGTTATGACCAACCTAGACAGCATATTCAAAAGCAGAGACATTACTTTGCCAACAAAGGTCCATCTAGTCAAGGCTATGGTTTTTCCAGTGGTCATGTATGGATGTGAGATTTGGACTATAAAGAAAGCTAAACCTCAAAGAATTGATGCTTCTGAACTGTGGTTTTGGAGAAGACTCTTGAGAGTCCCTTGGACTGCAAGGAGATCCAACCAGTCCATCCTAAAGGAGAGCAGTCCCGGGTGTTCATTGGAAGGACTGATGTTGAAGGTGAAACTCAAATACTTTGGCTAACTTATTTGAAGAACTGACTCATTTGAAAAGACCCTGATCCTGGGAAAGACTGGGGGCAGGAAGAGAATGGATGACAGAGGATGAGATGGTTGAATGGCATCACCAACTCAAAGGACGTGGGTTTTGGTGAACTCCGGGAGTTGATGATGGACAGGGAGGCCTGGTGTGCTGTGACTCATGGGGTCGCAAAGAGTTAGACATGACTGAACGACTGAACTGAATTGAACTGAAGTACCAATATTTAATGAAGGATAAAAAATTGAAAAATGCACGTTGGAGTTGGCCTAAAAGTTGTTGGGTTTTTCTGAAGGTTATTATGGAGAAACTTGGACTAACTTTTTGGATAATTGCCCTACCATTCATTTTCAAGACAAAAATATTTCCTTCAAAACATTTGAGATAGACAATATTTTATCTTTTTTATAGTATCATTAGTGAAATGGTTTATATGACAATTATCAATAACTATTATATCTATTGTATACAATAATATGTAATCAAGAAAGATAAATATAAAAACACAAAAATTATATTCTCTCTATATTAAATTGAGTTTAAATATTGATAGTCAGAAAATCGTGCATAATTTTTCTTTACTTTTAACATTTTTGTTTTACCAACTAGTATTTGTATTTGAATAGTGAGTATTTCTTGGTATTTATAAATATTTTGACTTTTAAAAAAATTTTAATTTTTTAAAGATTATTTATTTTTTATTGAAGGGTAATTTCTTTATAGAATTTTGTTATTTACTGTCAAACCTCAACATGAATCAGCCATAGGTATACAAATATACTCTCCCTTTTGAACCTCCCTCCTATCTCCCTCTCCAACTCACCCCTCTAGGTTGCACAGAGCCCCTGTTTGAGCTTCCTGAGCCATACAGCAAATTCCCATTGCCTATATATTTTATGGAGATGGCAATGGCAACCCACTCCAGTACTCTTGCCTGGAAAATCCCATGGATGGAGGAGCCTGGTAGGCTGCAGTCCATGGGGTCGCTAAGAGTCGGACACGACTGAGCGACTTCACTCTCACTTTTCATTTTCATGCATTGGAGAAGGAAATGGCAACCCACTCCAGTGTTCTTGCCTGGAGAATCCCAGGGACAGGGAGCCTGGTGGGCTGCCGTCTATGGGGTCACACAGAGTTGGACAGGACTGAAGCAACTTAGCAGCAGCAGCAGCATCTATTTTACATAAGGCAATGTAAGTTTCCATGTTACTCTTTCCATGCATCTCACCATCGCCTCCCCTTTCCCCATGTCCACAAGTCTATTCCCTATGTCTGTTTCTCCATTGCTGCCCCTGTAAGTAAATTTTTCAGTAGCATTTTTCTAGATTCCATATATATATATATGTGTTAGAATACAATATTTATCTTTTACTTTCTGACTTACTTTACTCTGTATAATAGGTTCTAGGTTCACCCACCACATTAGAACTGACTCAAAGGCATTCCTTTTTATGACTGAGTAATATTCCATTGTGTATATGTACCACTATTTATTTATCCATTCATCTCTTGATGGACATCTAGGTTGCTTCCATGTTCTAGCTATCATAAATAGTGCTTCAGTGAACAATGGGATTACATGTGTCTTTTTCGATTTTGGTTTCCTCAGGGTATATGCGGAGGAGTGGGATTGCTGGGTCATATGTTAGTTTTATTCCTAGTTTTTCAAGAAATTTCCATACCATCTTCCAGAGTGGCTGTATCAATTTACATTCCCACCAACAGTGCAAGAGGATTCCGTTTTCTCCACACCCTCTCCAGCACTTATTGCTTGTACTTTTTAATGATGGCCATTCTGACTGGTATGAGTTGATATCTCATTGTGGTTTTGATTTGTATTTCTTTAATAATGAGCAATGTTGAGCATCTTTTCATGTGTTTTTGGCCATCTACAAGTCTTCTTAGGAGAAATGTCTGTTTAGGCCTTTTTTTTCCCAACTTTTGGATTGAGTTTTTTGCTTTTTTCTGGTATTGAGTTGTATGAGCTGCTTGTATATTTTGGAAATTAATCCTTTGTCAGTTGTTTCATTTGCTATTCTTTTCTCCCATTCTGAGGATTTCTTAGTGTTTCCTTGCTATGCAAAAGCTTTTTAAGATAAATCAGGTCCCACTTGTTTGCTTTTATTTTTATTTCTATTACTTTAGGAGGTGGGTCATAGAGGATCTTGTTTTGATTTATGTCATCAAGTGTTCTGCCTATGTTTTCCTTTCAGAGTTTTATAGTTTCTGGTCTTAACATTTAGGTCTCTAATCCATTTTGAGTTTATCTTTGTGTATGGTGTTAGGAAGTTTTCTAATTTCATTCTTTTATAAGTAGCTTTCCAGTTTTCCAAGCACCATTTATTGTATAGAGGCTGTCTTTGCCCCATTGTATATTCTTGCCTTCTTTGTCAAAAGTAAGGTACCCATGGGTGCAGGGGTTTATTTCTGGGCTTTCTATCTTGTTCCATTTGTCTATATTTCTGTTTTCTGCCAGTATCATACTGTCTTGATGGCTGTAGCTTTGTAGTATGATCTGAAGTCAGGAAGGTTGTTTCCTCCAGCTCCATTCTTTCTCAAGACTGTTCTGGCTATTCAGGGTCTTTTGTGTTTCCATAGGAATTGTGGTATTTTTTGTTGTAATTCTGGGGAAAATGTCATTGGTTATTTGATAGGGATCACATTGAATCTGTAGATTGCATTTGGCAGTATAGTCATTTTCAGAATATTGATTCTTCCTACCCAGGAACATGGAATATCTCTCCATCTGTTTATGTTGCCTTTGATTTCTTTCATTTGTGTCTTATAATTTTCCATGTACAGTTCTTTTGTATCCCTAGATAAGTTTATTCCTAGTATTTAATTCTTTTTGTTGCAAAGGTGAATAGGATTGCTCCCTTAATTTCTCTTTCTGATTTTTCATTGTTAGTATATAGAAATGCAAGTGATTTCTTGTATAGATTTTGTATCCTGCAAGTTTGCTAAATTCACTGATTATCTCTAGTAATTTTCTGATACTATCTTTAGGGTTTTCTATATACAGTATCTTGTCATCTGCAAACAGTGAGAGCTTTACTTCTTTTCTGATCTGGATTCCTTTAATTTCTTTTTCTTGTCTGATTGCTGTACCTAGGACTTCCAGAAATATGTTGAATATTAGTGGTGAAAGTGGATACCTTTGTTTTTTTCTTAATCTTAGGGGGAATGCTTCCAGTTTTTCATCATTGAGAATAATGTTTGCTGTAGGTTTATCATATATTGCCTTTACTATGTTGAGGTAGGTTCCTTCTACACACATTTTTTGAAGAGTTTTCATCATAACTGGGTGCTGAATTTTGTAAAAGGTTTTTCCTGAATCTATTGAGATGATCATATAGTTTATATCTTTCAATTTGTTAGTATGGTGTATCACATTGTTTGATTTGTGTATATTGAAGAATCCTTGCATCACTGGAATAAACCCAACTTGATCATGGTGTATGAGTTTTTTTGAGGTATTGCTGAATTCTATTTGCTAAAATTTTGTTGAGGACTCTTGCATCTATGTTCATCATTGATATTGGCTCATAGTTTTCTTTTTTTTGTGTTGTTTTTGTCTTGTTTGGGGATCAGGGTGATGGTGGTCTCATAGAATGAGTTTGGAAGTGTTCTTTCCTTTGAAACTTTTTGAAAGAGTTTTAGAAGTATAGGCATTAGCTCTTCTCTAAATGTTTGATAAAATTCTCCTGTGAAGCCATCTGGTCCTGGGCTTTTGTTTTTTGGGAGATTTTTGATCACAGCTTCAATTTCAGAGCTTGTAATTGGGCTGCTCATAATTTCTATTTCTTCCTGGTTACATCTTAGAATATTTAACTTTTCTAAGAACTTTTCTTAGAATCTTTTCTAAGAATATTGAACTTTTCTAAGAATATTCTTAGAATACTGAACTTTTCTTAGAATATTGAACTTTTCCAAGAATCTGGCAACAACAGCCATTTTGTTGCCATATAGTTTTTCATGATAGTCTCTTATAATCCTTCATATTTCTGCATTGTCTGCTGTAACCTCTCCTTTTTCATTTCTAATTTTGTTCATTTGATTCTCTTTCTTTCTTTCTTTCTTTCTTTTTTTGATGAGTCTGGCCAAAGATTTGTCAATTTTTTTTATCTTCTAAAAGAAAAAGCTTTTACTTTTATTAATCTATACAATTGTTTCTTTCATTTCTGTTTCATTTATTTCTCCTCGGATTTTTATGATTTCTTTCCTTCTACTAATTTCTTTTTTTACTCTTCTTTTTCCAGTTGTTTTAGATGTAAAATTAGGTTGTCTATTCTATGTTTTTCTTGTTTCTTGAGGTAAGATTGTATTGCCAAAAACTTCCCTCTTAGAACTGCTTTTGCTGCATCCCATAGGTTTTATGTTGCCATGTTTTTTTGTCATTTGTTTCTAGAAATTTTTTGATTTTCCATTTGATCTCTTCAGTAAACTGTTGGTTATTTAGAAATGCATTTTTAAATCTCCATGTGTTTGTGTTTCTTACAGTTTTTTTCTTGTAATTGATATCTAGTCTCGTAGTGTTGTGGTTGGAGAAGATGCTTTATATGATTTCAATTTTCTTAAATTTACTGAGGTTTGATGTGTGGATTTGAGACCCAAGATGTTCTCTATCACTGGAGATGTTCCAAAGGCACTTGGGAAGAAGGTGTATTCTTCTGCATTTGGATGGAATGGCCTGAAGATATCAATGAGATCCATCTCATCTAATGTATCATTTAAAACTTGTGTTTCCTTATTAATTTTCTGTTCTGATGATCTGTCCTTTGGCTGTTAAAGTTTAAAGAATCCTAGTATTATTGTGTCAACTTCTCCTTTTATGTCTGTTAGTGCTTTTCTTATGTATTGAGGTGCTACTATGTTAGGTGAATAGATATTTACAACTGTTATGTCTTCCTCTTGGATTGATCAATTAATAATTGTGTTGTGTCCTTCCTTATCTCTTGTAATCATCTTTATTTTAAGGTCTGTTTTGTCTGATATAAGGACTTCTTGTCCAGCTTTCTTTTGCTTTTTCCATCCTCTCAGTTTCAGTCTACATGTGTCTTTAGGTCTGAAGTGGGATTCTTGTAGACAGCATATATATTTATATATGGGTCTTATTTTTGTATCCATTCAGCCAGTCTGTGTCTTTTGGTCAGAGTATTTAATCCATTTACATTTAAAGTAACTATTGATATATATGTTCCTATTGGTATTTTCTTAATTGTGTAGGTTGATTTTGTAGATATTTTTCCTTCTCTTGTATTTCTTGATTAGAAAAGTTCCTTTAACATATGGTGTAAAGCTGGATTGGTGGTACTGAATTCTCTCAACTTTTGCTTATCTGAAAAGCTTTATATTTCTCCATTAATTTTGAATGAGATCCTTGCTGTGTACAAGCAATCTTGATTGTAGATTTTTCCCTTTCAGTACTTTAAATATATCCTAATGCAGATGACACGACACTTATGGCAGAAAGTGAAGAGGAGCTAAAAAGCCTCTTGATGAAAGTGGAAGAGGAGAATGAAAAAGTTGGCTTAAAGCTCAACATTCAGAAAACGAAGATCATGGCATCTGGTCCCATCACTTCATGGAAAATAGATGGGGAAACAGTGGAAACAGCATCAGACTTTATTTTATTGGACTCCAAAATCACTGCAGATGGTGACTGCAGCCATGAAATTAGAAGACGCTTACTCCTTGGAAGAAAAGTTATGACCAACCTAGATAGCATATTCAAAACCAGAGACATTACTTTGCTGACTAAGGTCCATCTAGTCAAGGCTATGGTTTTTCCTGTGGTCATGTATGGATGTGAGAGTTGGACTGTGAAGAAAGATGAGCGCTGAAGAATTGATGCTTTTGAACTGTGGTGTTGGAGAAGACTCTTGAGAGTCCCTTGGACTGCAAGGAGATCCAACCAGTCCATTCTGAAGGAGATCAACCCTGGGATTTCTTTGGAAGGAATGATGCTAAAGACAAAATCACTGCAGATGGTGACTGCAGCCATGAAATTAGAAGATGCTTACTCCTTGGAAGAAAAGTTATGACCAACCTAGATAGCATTTTCAAAAGCAGAGACATTACTTTGCCCACTAAGGTCCGTCTAGTCAAGGCTATGGTTTTTCCTGTGGTCATGTATGGATGTGAGAGTTGGACTGTGAAGAAGGCTGAGCACCGAAGAATTGATGCTTTTGAACTGTGGTGTTGGAGAAGACTCTTGAGAGTCCCTTGGACTGCAAGGAGATCCAACCAGTCCATTCTGAAGGAGATTAACCCTGGGATTTCTTTGGAAGGAATGATGCTAAAGCTGAAACTCCAGTACTTTGGCCACCTCATGTGAAGAGTTGACTCATTGGAAAAGACTCTGATGCTGGGAGGGATTGGGGGCAGGAGAAGGGGACGACCAAGGATGAGATGGCTGGATGGCATCACTGACTCAATGGACGTGAGTCTGAGTGATCTCCGAGAGATGGTAATGAACAGGGAGGCCTGGCGTGCTGCTATTCATGGGGTCGCAAAGAGTCAAACATGACTGAGCGACTGAACTGAACTGAACTAGAAAAACCATTGCTTTGACTATATGGACGTTTGTAGGCAAACTGATGTTTCTGCTCTTTAATATGCTGTCTAAGATTGTCATAGCTTTTCTTCCAAGGAGCAAGTTTCTTTTAATTCCATGGCTCCAGTCACTGTCCACATGATTTTGGAGCCCAAGAAAATATGTCTGTCACTGTTTCCATTGTTTCCCCATCTATTTGCTATGAAGTGATGCAACTAAATGCTATGATCTTCATTTTTTTGAATGTTGATTTTTAAGCCTGTTTTTTTTTCATTCTTTCTCTCTCTTTTTATATGTCAATATTTATTTACCACGTGAATATACAGACCATGTGTAAGGAAATAATTTTTCCATTCAAAAAATACATTGTAATATATGTCACTTTGCTAGTAAGAGTAGCTCAGGCATCCTCAATATCACTGACCTGGGAAGAGAGGCAAGAAGCATCTGCTAAGTAATCAGTGGAATGAGTTCTTGAGAGTAAAACTGTGATCCTACATAATCATAAAAGCTGTTCTGCTGTTGTATTTCTCACCAGTCATCATTTCCAAATGATTTTCCCATTTACAGTTTCCATATATATAAATTATTATTGGTTTTCCAAAGAAATGCATTCAGGCAGACCTGCAAAGAACACTTTTGGATTGTTTTGGGGACTCTTTTTCCTATGGGGGACTGTTGAAATAGAACTTTTCTCCCTTATATCAAAGTTTTTCATAACTACTCTACTCAAAGCCTGATTCACATTCTAAGACTGTAGATAAATGGATTCAGCATGGAACTCACAAAAGTACAAATCAGTGCCACAATGTTTATCTTGTTCAACAGATCACTCACTTGTTAATCTCAGATACACACCTCTATAAAACATAGAGACAGCCGTCAGGTGGTAATCACAGGTGAAGAAGGCTTTGTGTTGCCCTTCGCTGGAATGGATCCTCATAATGGAGATGAAAATGGAAATGTAGATGAGGATGGTGAGTAGGGAACCTGTGGGGTTAATCCTTGTGCACACAAACAAGGTAGTTTGCTTTATCTAAGTGTTAGAACATGTCAACATTAAGAGGGGTGGGTCAGCACAGTAAAAATAGTTAATGATGTTGGATTCACAAAAGGACAAGCAGGAGGTCAATATTACTTGCACTGTGCCCACCATAGACCCCCAGAGGTAGGGAAAAGTGACCAGGCATATGCACAGTGACCTGGACATTCTTCTGTTGTAATGCAGGGGGTTGCAGATTGCCAAGTACCTGGTCTTCACTTTCAAGATTTCAATGCTTAGCTTTGACTAGCCTTTATCTAACTAAGGTAAAATTATTAACACTGTGCATATACTGTTATTTATTAGCAGTAACTCAGTATTAAACATTCATTGTATTAAACACCTGGCATGCTGCAGTGCACCAAGTTGCAGAATTGGACATGACTGAGAGACTGAACAAAAACAAACACCCAGTGAATAATTTGATCTGCTTTACTCTGAGGAAAGCAAACCTTATCTTTAAATCAATTTTGTAGAAGTAAATTTGCATGCAAAAAATTGTAGAAATTTTAAAGTGGTTTGGCAGCAAGCACAGCCGTGCTGATAAAAGTTAAGTTTTCCAGGCTGCTATGCAGATAAGGGGGCCTTCACAGTTGGTGCAATGGTAAAGAATCCACCTTCCAATACAGCAGATGCAGGAAATGCAAGTTCAATCCCTAGGTCGGGAAGAGCCTCTGGAGCAGGAAATGGCAACACACTCTGGTATTCTTGCCTGAAAAATTCCATGGACAGAGGAGCCTGGTGGGCTATAGTCCATAGAGTCACAAAGAGTAGGACATGACTGAGTGAATGAACACACACTCATCTACAGGTAGGGAGAGGGAGTGAGAATATGATGAAAAGAAAAAAGCCAGAAAATTCACTCTTAGAAATATTCCAACAATTATAAATATATATGCACCCAACATAGGAACATCACAATATGCAAAACAAATGCTAGCGAGTATGAAAGGAGAAATTAACAATAACACAGTAATAGTGGGAGACTTTAATACCTCACTCAAACCTAAGCATAGATCAACTAAACAGAAAATTAACAAGGAAACACAAACTTTAAATGATACAATAGACCAGTTAGACATAATTGATATCTATAGGACATTTCACTCCAAAACAATGAATTACATCTTTTTCTCTAGTGCACACAGAACCTTCTCCAGCATAGATCACATCCTGGGCCATAAATCTAGCCTTGGTAAATTCAAAATATTGAAATCATTCCAAGCATCTTTTCTGACCACAATGCAGTAAGATTGGATCTCAATTATAGGAAAAAAACTATTAGAAATTCCAACATATGGAGGCTGAACCACACACTGCTGAATAACCAACAAATGACAGAACAAATGAAAAGAGAAAAAAAATGCATAGAAATGAATGAAAATGAAAACACAAAAACCTGTGGGACACTGTAAAAACAGTGCTAAGGGGAAGGTTCATAACAATACAGGCTTACCTCAAGAAACAAGAAAAAAGTCAAGTAAATAACCTAATTCTATACCTAAAGCAACCAGAAAAGGAAGAAGTGAAGAACCTCAGGGTTAGTAGAAGGCAGAAATCCAAAAAATTAGGTCAGAAATAAATTTAAAAGAAACAAAAGAGACCATAACAAAAATCAACAAAACCAAAAGCTGGTTCTTTGAGAAGACAAATACATTTGACAAACCATTAGCCAGACTCATCAAGAAAATAGGGAGACAAATCAAATCAACAAAATTAGAAATGAAAATGGAGAGATCACAACAGACAACACAGAAATACAAAGGATCATAAAAGACTATTATCAGCAACTATATGCCAATAAAATGGACAACTTGGAAGAAATGGACAAATTCTTAGAAAAGTACAACTTTCCAAAACTGAACCAGGAAGAAATAGAAAATCTTAACAGACCCATCACAAGCACGGAAATCAAAACTGTAATCATAAATCTTCCAACAAGCAAAAGCCCAAGTCCAGACTGCTTCACAGCTGAATTCTGACCAAAAATTTAGAGAAGAGCTAATGCCTATCCTACTTAAACTCTTCCAGAAAATTGCAGAGGAAAGTAAACTTCCAAACTCATTCTATGAGGCCACCATCACCCTAATACCAAGCCCTGAAAAAGATGCCACAAAAAAAGAAAACTACAGGCCAATATCACTGATGAAAATAGATGCAAAAATCCTTAGCAAAATTCTAGCAAACAGAATCCAACAACATATTAAAAAGATCATGCATCATGACCAAGTGGGCTTTATCCCAGGGATGCAAGGATTCTTCAATATCCGCAAATCAATCAATGTAATTCACCACATTAACAAATTGAAAAATAAAAGCCATATGATTATCTCAATAGATGCAGAGAAACAATACAGGCATACCTCAAGAAACAAGAAAAAAGTCAAATAAATAACCTAACTCTACACCTAAAGCAACCAGAAAAGGAAGAAGTGAGGAACCTCAGGATTAGTAGAAGGAAAGAAATATGAAAAAATTAGGTCAGAAATAAATTTAAAAGAAACGAAAGAGACCATAGCAAAAATCAACAAAACCAAAAGCTGGTTCTTTGAGAAGACAAATACATTTGACAAACCATTAGCCAGACTCATCAAGAAAATAGGGAGACAAATCAAATCAACAAAATTAGAAATGAAAATGGAGAGATCACAACAGACAACACAGAAATACAAAGGATCATAAAAGACTATTATCAGCAACTATATGCCAATAAAATGGACAACTTGGAAGAAATCGACAAATTCTTAGAAAAGTACAACTTTCCAAAACTGAACCAGGAAGAAATAGAAAATCTTAACAGACCCATCACAGGCACGGAAATTGAAATGGTATTCATAAATCTTTCAACAAGCAAAAGCCCAAGTCCAGGCTGCTTCACAGATGAATTCTACCAAAAATTTAGAGAAGAGCTAATGCCTATCCTACTTAAACTCTTCCAGAAAATTGCAGAGGAAAGTAAACTTCCAAACTCATTCTATGAGGCCACCATCACCCTAATACCAAACCCTGACAAAGATGCCACAAAAAAAGAAAACTACAGGCCAATATCACTGATGAACATAGATGCAAAAATTCTTAACAAAATTCTAGCAAACAGAATCCAACAACATATTAAAAAGATCATGCATCATGACCAAGTGGGCTTTATACCAGGGAGGCAAGAATTCTTAAATATCCACAAATCAATCAATGTAATACACCACATTAACAAATAGAAAAATGAACACCATATAATTATCTCAATAGATACAGGAAAAGCCTTTGACAAATTCAACATCAATTTATGATAAGAAAAACCCTCCAGAAAGTAGGAATAGAAGGAACATACCTCAACATAAATCCTATGTGTGACAAACCCACAACAAACATCATCGATGGGAAAAATTGAAAACATTTCCCCTAAAGTCAGGAACAAGACAAGGGTGCCCACTTTCACCGCTTCTATTCAACATAGGTTTGGAAGTTTTGACCACAGCAATCAGAGCAGAAAAATAAATAAAAGGAATCCACATTGGAAAAGAAGAAATAAAACTCTCACTGTTTGCAGATGACATGATCCTCTACATAGAAAGCCCTAGAGATTCCACCAGGAAATTACAAGAGCTAATCAATGAATATATTAAGTTGCAGGATATAAAATCAACACACAGAAATCCCTTGCATTCCTATACACTAACAATGAGAAATCAGAAAAAGAAATTAAGGAACCAATTCTATTCACCATTGCAATGAAAAGAATACTTAGGAATATATCTACCTAAAGAAACTAAAGACCTATATATAGAAAACTATAAAACCCTGGTGAAAGAATTCAAAGAGGACATTAAAGATGGAGAAATATACCATGTTCATGAATCAGAAGAATCAATATAGTGAAAATGAGTATACTATCCAAAGCAACCCATAGATTTAATGCAATCCTATCAAAGTACCAATGGTATTTTTCACAGAGCTAGAACAAATAATTTCACAATTTGTATGGAAATACAAAAAAACCTCGAATAGCCAAAGCAATCTTGAGAAAGAAGAATGGAACAGGAGCAATCAACCCGCTTGACTTCAGGCTCTACTACAAAGCCACAGTCATCAAGACAGTATGGTACTGGCACAAAGACAGAAATGTAGATCAATGGAACAAAATAGAAAGCCCAGAGATAAATCCACACACCTATGGACACCTTATCTTTGACAAAGGAGGCAAGAATATACAATGGACTAAAGACAATCTCTTTAACAAGTGGTGCTGGGAAAACTAGTCAACTGCTTGTAAAAGAATGAAACTAGATCAGTTTCTAACACCATACACAAAAATAAACTCAAAATGGATTAAAGATCTAAGTGTAAGACCAGAAACTATAAAACTCCTAGAGGAGAACATAGGCAAAACACTCTCTGACATAAACCACAGCATGATCCTCTGTTATGCACCTCCCAGAATACTGGAAATAAAAGCAAAAATAAGCAAATAGGACCTAATTAAACTTACAAGCTTCTGCACAACAAAGGAAACTATAAGCAAGGTGAAATTACAGCCTTCAGTATGGGAGAAAATAATAACGAAGAAGCAACTGACAAGGAATTAATGTCAAAAATATACAAGCAACTCTTGCAGCTCAATTCCAGAAAATTAAACGACCCAATCAAAAAATGGGACAAAGAACTAAAAAGACATGTCTCCAAAGAAGAGATACAGACGGCTAACAAACATATGAAAATATGCTCAGTATCAATCATTATCAGAGAAATGCAAATCAAAACCACAATGAGGTACCATTTCACACCAGTTAGAATGGCTGTGATCCAAAAGTCTACAACCAATAAATGCCAAGAGAGGGTGTGGAGAAAAGGGAACCCTCTTACACTGTTGGTGGGAATGCAAACTAGTTCAGCCACTATGGAGAACAGTGTGGAGATTCTTAGAAAACTGGAAGTAGAAATGCCATATAACCCAGCATTCACACTGCTGGGCATACACACTGAGGAAACCAGAATTGAAAGAGACAACGTGTACCCCAATGTTCATCACAGCATTGTTAATAATAGCCAGGACATGGAAGCATCCTTGATGTCCATCAGCAGACGAATGGATAAGAAAGCTGTGGTACATATACACAATGGAATACTACTCAGCCATTAAAAAGAAACAGCCACTATGGAGAACAGTGTGGAGATTCTTAAAAAACTGGAAGTAGAACTGCCATATGACCCAGCATTCCCATTGCTGGGCATACACACTGAGGAAACCAGAACTGAAAGAGACACGTGTACCCCAATGTTCATCACAACATTGTTTATAATAGCCAGGACATGGAAGCATCCTTGATGTCCATCAGCAGATGAATGGATAAGAAAGCTGTGGTACATATATACAATGGAATACTACTCAGCTATTAAAAAGAATATATTTGAATCAGTTCTAATGAGGTAGATGAAACTGGAGCCTATTATACAGACTGAAGTAGGCCAGAAAGTAAAATACCAATACAGTATAATAACACATATATATGGAATTTAGAAAGATGGTAACGATAACCCTGTATGCGAGACAACAAAAGAGACACAGATGTATATAATAGTCTTTTGGACTCTGTGGGAGAGGGTGAGGGTGGGATGATATGGGAGAATGGCATTGAAACATGTAAATTATCACATGTGAAACCAATCGTCAGTCCAGGTTCAATGCATGATACAGGGTGCTTGGGGCTGGTGCAGGATGGGATGGGGAGGGAGGTGGGAGGGGGTATTCAGGATGGGAAACACACACACACCCATGGGGGATTCATGTCAATGTGTGGCAAAGCCAATACAATATTGTAAAGTAAAAAAATAAATTAATTAATTTAAAAATTACAAAAAATAAATATTCTGATATTTTTACTTGAATGAAAACACTCATGGGATTCTAACAAGCCTTCGTTAAGATACAGAATTCTGAAAGAGCAATTTTGACCAGTTTGCCCTGTTTCTGTTGCTTTTGTGGAGGAATAGGTTTGAGGAGGCCATTACTCTGCCATTCAGAAGTTGATCTACTTCTGATACAATATTTTGGAGATTAATTTAATTTTATTAGTACTTCATTCAGTTTTTATTTCTATGTAGTGTCCCATTATGTGGATACATCACAATTTGTTTATCTAAGTATCTGCCTCTATAAGTTTGAATTTCTTTGTGGGTATATGCCATCTTATATACTTGGATAAAATCCTAATACTTACTGAGATATAGTTTTATAGGAAAATTGACATTATAAAACAATTCATAAGAAAAAAACTAGTTTTCCAAAGTAGTTGAATCATTTTACATTTCTTTGAGTGATATATTATGAGAGTTACAGTTGATTCACACTGTCTTTATCCATCTTTTTCTGTCAATCATTTTGTAAAATCAATTTTTATTGGAGTATAGATGCTATCCAATGTTGTGTTCGTTTCTACTGTACACCAAAAATGAGTCAGTCTTCAGTTCAGTTCAGTTCATTTCAGTTGCTCAGTCATGTCCGACACTTTGCAACCCCATGAATCACAGCACGCCAGGCCTCCCTGTCCATCACCAACTCCCGGAGTTCACTCAGACTCATGTCCATCGAGTCCATGATGCCATCCAGCCATCTCATCCTTGGTCGTCCCCATCTCCTCCTGCCCTCAACACCTCCCAGCATCAAAGTCTTTTCCAGTGAGTCAACTCTTCACATGAGGTGGCCAAAGTACTGGAGCTCCAGCTTTAGCATCATTCCTTCCAAAGAAATCCCAGGGCTGACCTCCTTCAGAATGGACTGGTTGGATCTCCTTGCAGTCCAAGGGACTCTCAAGAGTCTTCTCCAACACCACAGTTCAAAAGCATCAATTCTTCGGTGCTCAGCCTTCTTCACAGTCCAACTCTCACATCCATACATGACCACAGGAAAAACCATAGCCTTGACTAGATGGACCTTAGTCGGCAAAAGTAATGTCTCTGCTTTTGAATATGCTCTCTAGTTTGGTCATAATTTTTCTTCCAAGGAGTAAGCGTCTTTTAATTTCATGGCTGCAATCACCATCTGCAGTGATTTTGGAGCCCAAAAAATTAAAATCTGACCCTGTTTCCACTGTTTCCCCATCTATTTCCCACGAAGTGATGAGACCAGATGCCATGATCTTTGTTTTCTGAATGTTAAGCTTTAAGCCAACTTTTTCACTCTCCACTTTCACTTTCATCAAGAGACTTTTTAGTTCCTCTTCACTTTCTGCCATAAGGGTGGTGTCATCTGCATATCTGAGGTTATTGATATTTCTCCCAGCAATCTTGATTCCAGCTTGTGTTTCTTCCAGTCCAGCGTTTCTCATGATGTACTCTGCATGTAAGTTAAATAAGCAGTGTCAGCCTAACATATAAGTATATCCCTGCCTTTTTTGACTTCCTTCTCATTAGGTCACCACAGTGCCTTAAGGAGAGCTCTTTGTGCTATACAGTGTGTTCTCATCGCAGGCATGCTCAGCTGCTCAACATATCCTACTCTTTGCAACCTCGTGGAATGTAGCCTGCCAGACTCCTCAGCACTTAGGATTTTCTGGGCAAGAATACTGGAGTGGGTTTGCCATTTCCTCCTTCAGGGATCTTTCCAACTCAGGCATGTTTTATGCCTTCTTCATTGGCAGGTGGGTTCTTACAACTATCACCACCTGGGAAGGTTTAGTTACCTACTTTATATCAACAGTGTATATATTTCAATCCCACTCTCCCAATTCTTGTTATTAATGAGGATGTGAAGTGATATCTCAAGGGAGTTACAATTTATATTTCTTTAACAATTATACATATTGAAATGCTTTTCATATGGTTTTTGGCAAATCATATATTTTTGTATATGAAATGTATTAAGATCATAGATTTAAAAAAAAAAAATGTCTGGTTGTATTTTGATCAGTGAACAGTGGAGGATCTATATGCATTCTAAGTAGAAATCCTTGCCAACATTACTCAGTATGAATATTTTTCCTAGTCTGTGACTTTCTTAGTCTTTGCACTCCTCAAAATGCTCGCTTAGTTCACTTTTTTCTATTTCTATCAGTATGTGACCTCACCTTAGCATTTATAGAGAAAATGACATTTAAAACAATAATTGATATTCTTTCTTCTTTACTGTAATGTAAGTACTAAACTTATCTACCATATTCCCTACTTCCATGGTATTAAAAGTGATGGCTAATATCTCTCTGCTAAAGATTTCATACACAGTTTCAATCCTGTATATAATGCTCTGTAGCAATATCAGCCTCAGAGGAGACTCTAGTTCCCAAGGGATCAAATTAACGTTTGAGAAACAAAGGCAATTTTAATTAGCTTTTAAATTTTTTTAGTACTCTAGGGACTATACTTAAGAAATACATGATAAATCATCCCCCCTTTTTTTTTCAATATGTCATAATTTCAGTTTTACAGGTAGGTCATTTGATATACTTGTTCACTAAGTATAAGTAACAATAGTCTGTAAGAACTGGTGGAGCTCTAGAAAAATAGTTTTCTTCATTTGTCCATTTGAAAGATATTGATGATGCCTTGTTGCTTTTCATACCTGATTTTCATATCTTTGGCTTTTTGTTCCCACAAAGTTTGAAAAAAAATCAAAGTATAGTTTCCTTAAAAGACATAAATGTATGAATATATATATAATATGTAATATTATTAGATCATAGCATTTATTGATATATATTTTAATAATCAACATAGAATAAATAATATTATATATAGTTAATATATAATCATGTATAAAATATATAATAATCAATGTATAATATTTATAACATATACTAATATATTAAATCAGTATATTAATAAATAATAATATACAGTTATTATATATAATATATAATATTATATACCAATATTTGATTAATGATACATGTATATATACAAACAAGGGAGAGATTGAGATACAGTGAGAAAAAGCAGAATAGTACTGAGATATAGGATTAAATATTTGTGCAGAAATCCTGATGACTTCGTTGAAAAATAGAAATTTCTTCACAGATGAATTGATCAATGAGTAAATGTAAAAGGTATGGAATGAATGCAGAGCCTGCATCATACAGAATTCTTCACTTTCTTTGTCACTTTTAATTCTAAAGGAATAAGAATATGTTTAATAATATATAATATTATATACCAATATTTGATTAATGATACATGTATATATACAAACAAGGGAGAGATTGAGATACAGTGAGAAAAAGCAGAATAGTACTGAGATATAGGATTAAATATTTGTGCAGAAATCCTGATGACTTCGTTGAAAAATAGAAATTTCTTCACAGATGAATTGATCAATGAGTAAATGTAAAAGGTATGGAATGAATGCAGAGCCTGCATCATACAGAATTCTTCACTTTCTTTGTCACTTTTAATTCTAAAGGAATAAGAATATGTTTTCCCCAAATCACACAATAGTGATTGAATTCATTCTCCTGGGACTCACAGATGACCCAATATTACAGAAGGCCCTGTTTGGGGTGTTCCTGGTAATCTACCTAATCACAGTGGTGGGAAATCTGACCATGATCGTGCTGATCAGGACCAATTCCCACCTCCAGATTCCCATGTATTTCTTCCTCAGCCACCTCTCCTTTGTAGACCTTTGCTATTCCTCCAATGTTACTCCAAATATGCTGCACAATTTCCTCTCAGGCCAGAAGACCATCTCCTATGCTGGATGCTTCACACAGTGTCTTCTCTTCATTGCCCTGGTGATCACTGAATTTTATCTCCTTGACTCAATGGCCTTGGATCGCTATGTAGCCATCTACAGCCCTCTACATTACAGCACCAGGATGTCCAAGGATGTTTGCATCTTTCTAGTCACAGTCCCTTATACTTGTGGTCTCCTCAATGGTCTCTCTCAGGCCCTGCTGACCTTTCACTTGTCCTTCTGTGACTCCCTTGAAATCAACCATTTCTACTGTGCTGATCCTCCTCTGATAATGTTGGCCTGCTCTGACACTTATGTCAAAAAGATGGCGATGTTTGTGGTTGCTGGTTTCACTCTCTTAAGTTCTCTCTTCATCATTCTTCTGTCCTACATTATCATCATTGCATCCATCTTGAGGATCCATTCTGCAAAAGGCAGGTACAAAGCCTTTTCTACTTGTGGTTCCCACATGACAACAGTCATTCTATTTTATAGAACCCTCTTCTGAATGTACTTAAGGCTTCCATCTAAGAACTCTGTAGAGGAGTCCAAAATAATTGCAGTTTTTTATACATTTTTGAGCCCAATGTTGAATCCATTGATCTACAGTCTAAGGAACAAGCATGTGATCCATGCCATGAGGCATATGATTAAAGTAACTTTTTTTTTCATAGAAGTACAGTTTAGGCACTTATTCATATTTAAGGTATCTGTAATAACACGGGGGTTCCTTCAAAGGAAAAGCCTATTAGTCTATTATCACTAGTAGTTTATTTTCATGAGTTCTCACTGATATTGCATAATTTCTCCTCAAAATTTATACTTTAAAGACAAATGTTTTCAATAAGCCCATTTAATATTTTACTAAATTTATTCACTTGGGGATAAGTATTATATTAATATTAATTCAGTCTGATGTGAACACTGCCAATCCATCTTCTTTGAATTAAATGGTCTACAGAGCCATAGTGAGGCTCAAAATAAGATGATTGCTTTTTAGCTTCTTTTAAAAATTAATGAAAACATTTCTTCTTCAGTGTGTGATGTAGAACAATCACTCCAGTGCCTGACTAGGGAAATTTGAAGTACATGGATCACCCATAGCTTTAAAATTTTTATAAATTTTTTCCCAACCAATATTATAGATATCCTGAGAAACTTTTTACCCATTTATAAATATTGGTTGT
>SJYT01033698.1:0-38401 GCA_006410635.1 Cephalophus harveyi
AGTATTCCTGCCTGGAGAATCCCATGGACAGAGGAGCCTGGCGGGCTACAGTCCGTGGGATCACAAAAGATTGGATGCAATTGAGTGTGTGTGTGCCTGCGCACGCACGGTCCAGGATGATCCCAAGTTCCTCAAAATTCATTACATCTGCAAAGACCCCTCTTCTGAATAACGTTATACTCACAGATTGCAGGGGTTAGGATGTTTACATCTCTTCTGGATGGCCACCATTCAATCCACCACAGTCTTCTTGCAGTGTTTTCCTATCTTCCTTCAGCATCCTGTTGTCTTTTAGTCCGCTCTGTTTGTATTATATAGGCTGACTTTGGATCAGATGAAACCCCGGTTACCAGCTACCTGTATGACCTTTGGTCATGTTACTAACTTCTACTGGAATTCTCTATCCATAGAGGAAGTGTAAATATGCTTTTGATAGGATTGTTATAAAGAGTAAATGGGGCATGGATGGTAAAGCTATTAGCCTGGGTCAGTAAATACAGAGAGAGATGATTTCCCTGTGGTTAGCATCTGTGACAGGAAGGGCCGGGAGGACATCAGCTTCTCAATGTGTCATTTTACAAACCTCATATACTGTAGCCCACCAGGCTCCTCTGTCCATCGGATTTTCCAGGCAAGAATACTGGAGTGGGCTGCCATTTCTTCCTCCGGGGATCTTCCCAACCCAGGGCTGGAAACTGTGTCCCCTGCATCTCCTGTCCTGGCAGACAGATTCTTTTCCACTCTGAGCCATCTGGAAAGAGCTTCCTCTGTATCTCCCAAAGTGAGGACAGGGTTCCTGATCCTTTTTCTCAATCTCAAAGAAGAGCCACCTGGGTGATTTCAATCTGATCTGCCCTTTGGAAGGGGCTGACTTGCCACAGTCTCCTTTGTCTGCCCTCAAACGATGCCAGGCTTGGAGACGCTGCTGGCTCCCGCTTGCCACACTTTCAGCTGCTTCCATGGGCCAACTCAACAAATATTCACTGAGCTACAGGTGAGTATCATGAATGTAAGAGATACAAAGGGAAGCAAGGTGGTGTCTCTTATAATCTAGTCATGATAATTATAGGGGCCTCCAAAAGTGTTAACCTAGGGATTTTTGTCTAATTTGTATTATTTTGCTAGAGCTGCTGTCATAAATTGCCACAAACCTGGTGATTTGAAACAGAAACTCACTATCTCACAATTCTGGCATCCAGAGTCAGAAATCAAGATGTTGGCCTGGCTGTGCTCCCTCTGAAGGTTGCAGGAGAGGACCCCTCCTCGCCTCTTCTGCCTCCTGGCTGCTCCGAGCTCCCGGGCTTGTGGCATGGCCCCTCTGGTCTCTGCCTCTGACTTTTCATGGTCCTCTTCTTTGTGTTCGTGTCTTTTCCTCTTCTTTCTGTGTCAGATCACCTTCTGCCTTTCTCTTTTATAAGGAGACTTGTCGTTGGATTTATGTCCCACCCAGATGACCCAAGTGACGCAGTGGTGAAGAATCCGCCTGCCAGTTCAGGAGACACCTGAGACACAGATTCAATCCCTGATCAGGAAGATTCCCCTGGGGTAGGAAATGGCAACCCACTCCAGTATTCCTGCCTGGAGAATCCCATGGACAGAGGAGCCTGGCGGGCTACAGTCCGTGGGATCACAAAAGATTGGATGCAGTTGAGTGTGTGTGTGCCTGTGCACGCACGGTCCAGGATGATCCCAAGTTCCTCAAAATTCATTACATCTGCAAAGACCCCTCTTCTGAATAACGTTATATTCACAGATTGCAGGGGTTAGGATGTTTACATCTCTTCTGGATGGCCACCATTCAGTCCACCACAGTCTTCTTGCAGTGTTTTCCTATCTTCTTCGGCATCCTGTTGTCTTTTAGTCCTCTCTGTTTGTATTATATAGGCTGACTTTGGATCAGATGAAATCCTGGTTACCAGCTACTTGTATGACCTTTGGTCATGTTACTAAACTTCTATTGGAATTCTCTATCCAAACAGGAAGTGTAAATATGCTTTTGACAGGATTGCTGTAAAGAGTAAATGGGGCATGGATGGTAAAGCTATTAGCCTGGCTCAGTAAATACAGAAAGAGATGATTTCCCTGTGGTTAGCATCTGTGACAGGAAGGGCCGGGAGGACATCAGCTTCTCAATGTGTCATTTTACAAAGAGTCCCGATACTCAAAACATCATAAACTGTTTGCTAAGTGGCTCAAGACAGGTTCAGGCAGAACACTATTGTTCAGTTCCTAAGTTATCTCCGGCTCTTTGCAACCCCATGGACTATAGCACACCAGGCTTTCCTGTCCACTATCTCCCAGAGTCTGCTCCAACTCACATCCATTGAATTGGTGATGCCATCCAACCATATCATGCTCTATCACCCCTTTCACCTCGTGCCTTCAGTCTTTCCCAGCATCAGGGTCTTTTCCAATGAATCAGCTCTTCGCATCAGGTGGCCAAAGTACTGGAGTTTCAGCTTCCGCATCAGTCCTTCCAATGCACATTCAGGACTGATTTCCTTTAAGATTGACTGGTTGGGTCTCCTTGCTATCCAAGGGGCTCTCAAGAGTCTTCTCCAGCACCATGGTTTGAAGATGGACTGTATTAAACAGACATTTCCCAGCACACATCTCAGCACTTGCTGCTTTATTCCGCCTTTCCTAACCTACAAATCAGTAAATAGTCTAGACCCTTTCTGGAACTTTGTTTTGGGACTTGCAAAATGGTACTTAGATTATACACCATCTCTTGCAGGTATAAACAATGCAGAAGCAATAGCAGGTCTCTGAGCCTTTGGGTGGCAGCCTGTCATGACAATCAAATTAGAATGGGAGACGAATTATACCCTTTCTTCTGACACAGTTTTTAAAACCACCATGTGAAATTTCACGTGCAATGTGATTTCCAAGGACTTGCTTTCTGAGTATCCTTGTCATTCTCTGTCAATGCCTGTGTTACCTTCTTATTGGAATGACCTTGTATATTGTATTTAAAATACTATTCAGATATTTTTAATTGTAATGGCCTTTCAGGAGACTTGTATCTGGCAGCCTCCTATTATATTGTTCTTTGTTTTGAAGCTCAATATGCATTCGGGGCTTTTTTTTTTTTTCCTTGTCCTACTTTACCAAAGACACTCACAGTTGGTTCTTGGCAAATACCACAGATGGGGTCAGGCTGTAACTGAACTTTCATAAATCATCCTCCACCACGTGCAACCAAATTCCTGCAACCTTTTCTTCCCTCAGAGACATTTTCAAGCCACTGAGGGATGAGATAAAGAAACAGGTTTATCTCCCTTGGTACATGTTTTACTTTTCATTCCTTTATCAACTAAGGGTTTGGGTTTTGTGGCTAATGCAAATAAGCTGTTTTCAAGTCAGCTGTTGAGGAAATAGAATGAGTTGTGAAAATTGTATGTGTCCTCAGATATTCATGATAGTAAAGTAGAGGATATACAGGATATATACATATATATTTGTTAATCAACTTACTGTGCAAGTCTTGATGTTTACAAGTCATCTCTCAATTAGAAGACAGATATCTGCCTACATAGGGCTTCCCTGGTGGCTCAGTGGTAAAGAATCTGCCTGCCAGTGCAGGAGATGCAGGATCTTCCTGGGTCAGGAAGATCCCCTGGAGAAGGAAATGGCAACCCACTCCAGTATTTTTGCCTGGGAAATCCCATGGACAGAGGAGCCTGGTGGGCTATGGTCCATGGAGGTTGCAAAGGGTCAGACACGACTTAGCAACTAAACAACAGCAACATGTCTGCATACATATAAATGCTTATTTATGTTCTTGTATTAGATGTCCCTGGATTTGTAATATACTCTCATCAACCCTAAGATGCCAACATCGTTATTTTTTCTTATTGTGGTAAAAAATATGAGAAGAATATATGTTTTACCCAATCAAGAATATTTGACTTATGGATGGTGAAAAAAGAGGGAACATAAACTTCCCTTTAGAACAGAGGTCCCTGACCTCTGGAATCTAATGCCTGATGATGTGAGGTGGAGCTGAGTTAATAATAAGAGAAATAAAGTGCACAATAAACGTAAGGCACTTGAAACATCTTCAAACCATCTCCCAATCCCAATGGAAAATTGTCTTCCATTAAACCTGTTTCTGGTGCCAAAAAGGTTGGGAATCACTTTTAGAACATTATTAGGTGCTGAAAATATCTAACATCAACACAATGCACTAATGATGATGACTATACTTATACCTTCTTTTAAATCTGAACCTAGCTAAAATAGTATGTATGCTTTTTTTAATGACCACGTTAGGAAGGTTACAGGACAAATATTCTTTAAGACTATTTCAAAGACAAACAATGCTGGAGAGCAGTGAGGAGATTTTTGGTGACAGATCTTCCTCTGGAAAGTTTTCACAATCACTGTGTTTTCAACTGTCTTACACACTAAAGCTAAGACATTGAGATTAATCACACAATTGCATAAGGAATACAGCAGAAATACAAAATCTGGACCATATCATGTTTTCTGGTATATCTTGTAATGAATAATTTGGAGCAGCCTAGGCTATAAAGAGAAATAATATGATGCAGGTGTACACAGACACAACTAATACAGTTGCTAAAATGTTGAAATACTCATGTAAATAGCAGCTGTGCTCTGACCCAGGCACCTCCTGACACTGACCTCCCCCACCACACACACACAATCCAGCAGCCAAAGGGTTAAGACTGTCACTACTCAGGTTTAATTCAGTACTCAGGCTGTCTGACATTGTACAGGAGGCAGGAATCAAGACCATTCCCAAGGAAAAGAAATACAAAAAGGTAAAATGGTTGTCTGAGAAGGCCTTACAAACAGCTGTGAAAAGAAGAGAAGGGAAAGGCAAAGGAAAAAAGGAAAGATATACCCATCTGAATGCAGAGTTCCAAAGAATAGAAAGAGAGATAAGAAAGCCATCTTCAATGATCAATACAAAGATATAGAGGAAAACAACAGAATGGGAAAGACTAGAGATCTCTTCAAGAAAATTAGAGATACCAAGGGAACATTTCATGCAAAAATAGGCTCAATAAAGGACAAAAATGGTATGGACCTAACAGAAGCAGAAGATATTAAGAAGAGGTGGCAAGAATACACAGAAGAACTGTACAAAAAAGAGCTTCATGACCCAGATAACCGTGATGGTGTGATCACTCATCTAGAGCCAGACATCCTGGAATGTGAAGTCAAGTGGGCCTTAGAAAGCATCACTACGAACAGAGCTAGTAGAGGTGATGGAATTCCAGTTGAGCTATTTCAAATCCTGAAAGATGATGCTGTGAAAGTGCTGCACTCAATACGCCAGCAAATTTGGAAAACTCAGCAGTGGCCACAGGACTGGAAAAGGTCAGTTTTCATTCCAATCCCAAAGAAAGGCAATGCCGAAGCATGCTCAAACTACCACACAATTGCAGTCATCTCACATGCTAGTAAAGTAACGCTCAAAATTCTCCAAACCAGGGTTCAGCAATACGTGAACTGTTCAAGCTGGTTTTAGAAAAGGCAGAGGAACCAGAGATCGAATTGCCAACATCCGCTGGACCATGGAAAAAGCAAGAGAGTTCCAGAAAAACATCTATTTCTGCTTTATTGACTATGCCAAAGCCTTTTGCTGTGTGGGGTTGTCCTAGGAGTGCGAAGAAAATAATACGAGTGCTGTAGATTGCTGTAAAAGAGGTGGCTGTGGATCACAACAAACTGTGGAAATTCTGACAGAGATGGGAATACCAGACCACCTGACCTGCCTCCTGAGAAATCTGTATGCAGGTCAGGAAGCAACAGTTAGAACTGGACATGGAACAACAGACTGGTTCCAAATCGGGAAAGGAATATGTCAAGGAATATGTATATTGTCACCCTGCTTATTTAAGTTATATGCACATGAGAAATACTGGACTGGATGAAGCACAAGCTGGAATCAAGTTTGCCAGGAGAAATATCAATAACCTCAGATATGCAGATGACATCACCCTTATGGTAGAAAGTGAAGAAGAACTAAAGAGCCTCTTGATGAAAGTGAAAGAGCAGAGTGAAAAACTTGGCTTAAAACTCAACATTCAGAAAATGAAGATCATGACACCTCGTCCCATCACTTCATGACAACATATGGGGAAACAATGGAAACTATGAGACTTTATTTTGGGGGGGCTCCGAAATCACTGCAGATGGTTACTGTAGCCATGAAATTAAAAGACAATTGCCCCCTGGAAGAAAAGCTATGACCAACCTAGGCAGCATATTAAAAAGCAGGGACATTACTTTGCCAACAATGGTCCATCTAGTCAAAGCTATGGTTTTTCCAGTAGTCATGTATGGGATGTGAGAGTTGGACTGTAAAAAAGGTGAGTGCCAAAGAACTGATGCTTTTGAACTGTGGTGTTGGAGAAGACTCTTGAGAGTCCCTTGGACTGCAAGGAGATCCAACCAGTTCATCCTGAAGGAGATCAGTCCTGAATATTAATTGGAAGGACTGATGCTGAAGCTGAAACTCTAATACTTTGGCCACCTGATGCAAAGAACTGACTCATTTGAAAATATCCTGACGATTTGGAAAGATTGAAGGCAGGAGGAGAAGGGAAGACAGGATGAGATGGTTGGATGGCATCACCGACTCAATGGACATGGGTTTGAGTAAACTCTGGGATTTGGTGATGGACAGGGGGGCCCAGCATTCTGTAGCCCATGGGGTCACAAAGAGTCAGACATGACTGAGCAACTGAACTGAACAGTCTGTCTGAGTGGTTCAAGAATTTGAGTGTTACTCATGAGTAAAGTTGTTTAAGAAGGCATTTCAGTGCTAGTGGAGTTTCAGTGGTTGATATGATCTGTAACCACCTTAAAAAGAATCCTGATATGTCTTGTCTTCTCTGTGTTGCAGTTTGTTTTGCTACATCCTCACCTCAAGCTCTCAAAATGTCAATTTACCTACCTCTGTTCTGTAAAGTTCCAACTTGCAAAGCTATTCCAGGGAGTCTGATATTTGGAAATCTGAATGAATACCTTAATGGAGCTGCTACAATACTCTTACTGAGACAGGAAAGGGAGATAGAAATGAAATGGTGTCTATGCATATGTTTTATAGCAGTAATCTGAGGAAAGCAGAAATATTATCAGAAAAGACAGAAGATTTGGGTACATAGCTGCAAATTTTGTTGGTTATGATGAGCTGGCTTCAAACACATAGGAATAAAGGAGAGATTTTTATCTTCTCTGGAAGATAAACAATGGCAGTCTGTAAATTAAGTTAAATAAACCTCATGAGTTGTTTTTCTTTAAGTGAGAGAGGAATAGTAACAGAAGTTTGAAATAGCTATGAATAACCTTGCTTGTCTTTTTGCAGCAATGATGATACAGGGTTAAAGCAACATTTCATGCAGAAAGATCCACTTTAAATTTCCAACATTATCTAAATGTCTCTAATGTCAAGATTAGTTCTTAGGGAAGGAGACTGAAGACTAAAACTTCAGAGGATATTATCTGTTTCAAAGGCGGTTCAGAAATGCTGTCTTAGGACAGGTTAAGCTCAACCTTGAGCTCAACCTCTGTCTTGCATGGAGTCAAATTGATTTTGTCCCCTTTATGACCTTAACTCTTCTGCATTCCTAATTCTCACCTTCCAAGGAAAACTTTCTTCTGGTGAGTAGTGGCCAGTCCACATCAACAAGATGCTGTACTGTTGGTTGACAGCCAGTGTGATTTTGCTTTCTTGCAGGGCCCTGTGTACTGATTCAACATGGAATGCACCATCCCCTACCCCATTACCTTTCCCACCCTACTCTAGCGGCTTCACAGATCCCATTATTGAATGCTATTAGTGAAATTCTGTGTTTTCTGATACGGTGACAGACCGAAGATCATAGCCTCAGTTTTCAGGCAATGACTGGACAGTATGATCTCATTTCTCCCTCTTGGTATGTCCTCCCTGTGGGCTTGGCTTTCAGAATCAATTCAGTTGCATCTTAGTCCAAGTGTCCAACTGAGTGGCTTGCCCTTTTCTATGCTACAGAGTCTCTCAGGGCAAATCGGGCTCTCAGCCTCCCACTTTCACATCTTGTAACAGCAGGCAGAACATGTTCTTTTTCACTACTTTTCCAGCCACCAACTGTTTTGCTCAGCAGGCAGCTATGTTACGGCTGGAAAAGATAACCATCCAACAGACCTATTATTTATTTAACTAACATCAGCCTCTGGGGCTTGCTTACAGAATGAGCCTCAATCATACATTTTCTGTACATGCTTAAGCATGTCAAGGACTTATGATTAGAAACGTTGATAGAGTGGGATTTATACTCACTCAGGCTCCTGAATGCCTTTGGGGCTCTCAGCTTATACTCAGGATACTCTTGAAATATGGAGAGGAAACAGCAGTGGGTGTTATAGTATAATTCAAAATATAAGCCAAGATCTATGTTAGAGATGAATCCCATTGGTCCAATTAACATTTTTAAATGCATTTAAGGGAAAGTAGCCTTTCTATGGGGTCTCACAGAGTTGGACACGACTGAAGCGACTTAACAGCAGCAGCAGCCTTTTATTAAAGCATCTAGGGATAGACTTAGGTGAAAAACAGGTGAATAAAATCAAATAAATTTTAATTTTTTTTTAAAAAAGGATAAACCATTAATTTACTATGTTTTAGTCCCTTACAGAGTCTAACATATAAAAATATTTGGGCAGATTTTATTTTTATTGGCTTCCATGTTCTTAGTTTTTCTTCCCCAAGAGTCAACTTATTTCTTAACTAGACCAGCTCTCAGGATAATCCATATATCATTCCAATATAATTCATAACTCCTGCACTTTACGTACTACCCTGAACACTGAAGAAGATGGCTATTTCCCTGCCACCACTTACCTGTCTTTTAAACTTGCCTCCACCTGTCCTTCTGCCTCCTTCTTCAATCCTCACTTCACATGCCACTATTTGACCTCTCTTTTGCATCTTTCTATTCTTATCGGTAGAAGTAAATGTGTTCTAGAGAGCAGAAGCCATGTGACAAGTGTCATGACAATATTAATCACCTCTAAAATACGTGTGTTGATGCTATTAACAAATATGCTGAGTTTGCTTAGTTTAAAAGCAGAAGCAGAGGAGTTAGCTCTTGGAATATAATTGTCCCTTGATATCCAAAAGTGGGTGTTTTCAGGACCTCCGGAGGCTACCAGACTCCGCAGGTGCTCAAATGTCTTGTATAAAATGGCATAGTATTTGCATAGAAAGGAAATGGCAATCCACTCCAGTATTCTTGCCTGGAGAATCCCATGGACGGAGAAGCCTAGTAGGTTACAGTCCACGGGGTCGCAAAGAGTCGGACACGACTGAGCAACTTCACCTCACCTCATGCAATCCTTCCATATATTTACTGGGCTTTCCTGGTGGCTCAGATAGGACTGAATCTGCCTGCAGTGCAGGAGACCTGGATTTGATCCCTGAGTAGGGAATATCTACTGGAGAAGGGAATGACTACCCACTCTGGACAGAAGAGCCTGGCAGGCTACAGTCCATGGGGTCACAAAGAGTCAGACATGACTGAGCAACTAACGCTTTTCACTTTATGCAATCCTTCCATATGCATATACCATCTTTATGTTACTTATAATACCTACAAGAATGTAAATGGTGTGTAGATAGTTGTAAATACAATGTAAATGATGTGTTAATAGTTGCTGGTGCTTGGCAAATTCAAGTTATGCCTTCTGAAACATTCTGGATTTTTTTTCCAAATGTTTTTGATCTGTGTTAGTTGAACCTCTGGTGCAGAAACTGCAGGTACAGGGGCCACTGGACTCATTCTTGGGATGCTAACTAGGACCACAGCCGCCATGTTGGGAGATACCCAAGCCATATGGATCGGCCATGGGTAGACACTTTAATCAAGAGTGGTCAGCTGAACTTTTGGTCAGTAGTTCTATGAGGTGTCTTGGGTCTGCAGCTTACTGATGTGATTAGACAACTTCAGTTCCAGGAGCTGTGTAATTACCTACATGAGAGACTATAAGAGAGAAACTTCCAGATGACTCTGGTCACCCTACAGCACCCTTTTCCAGATGGAAAATGTATCTCAATTTTTAACCAAATAAAGATGGTCTGAAGGTTGCAGTTTTGTTAAGACTCCTCGCAGGCCCTTTCAAGTAAATAAGAAGTCTTTTCAGACTCTTGGAGGCATCATCTCACCTATAATTGCCAGATAGAATATAGGATATAACATTTGGCAATATTTACATGAAATTAAAAGATGCTTACTCCTTGGAAGGAAAGTTATGACCAACCTAGATAGCATATTCAAAAGTAGAGACATTACTTTGCCAACAAAGGTCCATCTAGTCAAGGCTATGGTTTTTCCAGTAGTCATGTATGGATGTGAGAGTTAGACTGTGAAGAAAGCTGAGCACCGAAAAATTGATGCTTTTGAACTGTGGTGTTGGAGAAGACTCTTGAGAGTCCTATGGACTGCAAGGAGATCCAACCAGTGCATTCTAAAGGAGATCAGTCCTGAGTGTTCTTTGGAAGGAATGATGCTAAAGCTGAAACTCCAGTACTTTGGCCACCTCATGCGAAGAGTTGACTCATTGGAAAAGACTGATGCTGGGAGGGATCGGGGGCAGAAGGAGAAGGGGACGACCGAGGATGAGATGGCTGGATGGGATCACCAACTCAATGGATGTGGGCTTGGGTGAACTCTAGCAGATGGTGATGGACAGGGAGGCCTGGTGTGCTGCAATTCATGGGGTTGCAAAGAGTCGGACACGACTGAGTGACTGAACTGAACACTAAAACTTCACTTATTGTTTATCTGAAAATCTAATTTACCTAGACCTGTACTTTATTTGCTAAACTTGGCAACCTGGCATACCCTGAATCTCAACCCAATATTGAAAGGAGCTGGTTTCAAAGAGACTCTTTATGTTCCCTATCCATGCTTGATTCCTTGAATCCTTGTTAGATCAATACGGGAAGTAAATTCCCTCGAGCAATCAAATCTATTTATTAAAATCCTGCAAACCTTTCTCTAAGATCTTTAAGCAAACATTTATCCTCAACACTCCCAAAACATATACAAAATATTCCCACAAAACAGTCCAAAGGAAAACTAGAACTTGGGCTTTGGGGAAATTGCAAATAAAAACAAACTTTGAAAAAAGCAAGGCATTACTTGTTTTGATTTCTCTCTGAACGATATAGTGAAAGAAAAAGAAACCAAAGAACTGGAATGATTTTCAGTGACCAAAAAAGGCCTTAACATTCATGGAAAAATAATCCCAATACTATTTAATTGTTGGAATTGACTCTTAGTTTATAAAAGATTCTTTTCTAATTTGAATTTCATAAGAACCAATATGATGTAGAAAAGCAATAGATCATTTTTGAATCTTATAGACCTTAGCTCTGATTGGCATTCAGTACAATTTTATGTGGTTGAATAATTATTTCCATTTGCCCACAGAGAAACTGAGGTTCTGAGAAATTATGTTAACTGCTCATGGCCAGAATTAGATAATATGTGAAAAACCCAGGACTTGAACTTGGTATTCTCAGTCTTGATGAAGACTCTCTGAAAATTCTGTAACAAATGAAAATTGTTTTTAAAAATAAGCAAACAGCATCGTAGATAAGCAAAATGCTGATTATTGACACCTGTTATGCTATGTGTCAAGCACTAAGTCATGTGGTTTTGCCACATTTTCTCACTTTCCAAGGATATCAGCAACAATTTAGGCGGAATCCACGTTTAAGTTTTAGAGCAGTTAAAGAAGCGCCAAGCTGTACATTTATTTAGTCATTCTGCACATATTTACTGAGTACCAGTTAGGTATTAGCCACTGTGGTAAGGTTCTAAGAATGCATTCATGGCCCTGCTGTCTTTGACTTTAGAGCATAGGAGTTGATGGACCTAACAGTTTATGCACTCACACTGTGGTACCTTATCACTGCAAAGTTCCTTAAATGATCTATGTGGTTTTATTTTAAACAAATTCTAACAAGCTCAGTTACCTATTTTGCTCTTCTGCCACAGGTTGGAAATGGCAATAAGGAAGATCCTCCTCCAGCACTAAGAAGCCGCAGCTGACAATCTGGCGGCGGTGGGACACAGTGGACACATCAATTGCCTGTGAGTTTGAAGTTATCTAATATATTGGCTAAACATCCATAAAACCCTGTACGTTATTGCAATGTAAGCCGTGAGACTCTCACTGGTTTTTGATGTGTTAATTTTTAAAATTTGATTTGTTTGCACTGGGTCTTCGTTGCTGCACTCGGGCTGGCTTTTAGTTGCAGTGTGCAGAGGCTACTCTCTAGTTGTGGTGCGTGAGCTTCTCATTGCAGTGGCTTCCCTGGTTTCAGAGCACAGGCTCTAGACACACAGGTTCAGCAGTTGTGTGGCTCACAAGCTTTGTTGCCCTGCAGCGTGTGGAATCTTCCCAGGCCAGGGATTGAACCCATGTCCTCTGCATTGGCAGGCAGATTCTTTACCACTGGACCACCAGGGAAGTCCTTGATGAATTCATTTAGTTGGAGTTATTATCTATGACCCAGATATATATGCTCACTAAGCTACTACATAAAATAGTGCACTTAAAAAAAAATATCAAAGTAATACATAATTAAAACAATTATCTGGAAAATCTTCCTATATAGAATGTCTTGGTCTACAACGGTGTTAAACATGTTCAGTTCAGTCGCTCAGTCGTGTCCGACTCTTTGCGACCCCATGAATCTCAGCATGCCAGGCCTCCCTGTCCATCACCAACTCCCGGAGTTCACTCAGACTCACATCCATTGAGTCAGTGATGCCATCCAGCCATCTCATCCTCTGTTGTCCCCTTCTCCTCCTGCCCCCAAGGATACTAAAAACCAACTACATGTGTAAAACAATGAAAGTCGTCAATTTTTACTTTCATTTTAAGGCATGGATCATTCTGCAAATTTTATCGTTGATAAAATCCTTGGCAACTTCTGCATTACATGCTAGTATAGGTTGAAAAATCTAAGAACAAATAAATCCAAAATAAATCCAAACAACGTAGACTCAGCAGCCAGAAAAATCTTTAGTAGGCTAGAGGCTCTCCTGCAGAGTTCGATTATACCCTAAGGCTCATTGTTCAGAGATCTGCAGTTCTCCAACTTTTGTCTGCTTTTCTATATGTGAGAGATGGGACCTAAAAAATATCTGGATGTAAATATAAGCAAAATTTACCATGATGGCATTAGAGTCAGTATGAATGTGGAGATCCTACTTACTCTTTTTGCATTTTCCCTTGATCTCTTCCTAATTCAAAATGTATCTGTCAATAACATAAGAAAACAAATTTTTAGAATTTATGAAATTCCACAAATACCACCACAAAGCAATCACTGTTGTTTTGCAAGAGAATAAACCATAAATTAGGATCATCTGGTTAGGCGCATTTGACAAATGGTTTTACTAAAACTCTACCTTGCTATATGGAGTTGATTACGAAAGGAGTTTCGTCTCCTTTGTTTTCATTTTTCTCTTTTGTGGAAACAGCATGTCAACTTTTGTTTGAGAAATCATCTTACTTTGTAGTTGAAGGGGACTAAAAACCCACCATCTGCCTAGTTCCTCCCCTCCTGGTAAGTGACTGATCTCACAAACCAGCATGTTTTATCCTCCTTGGATATAGGAAGGGACAAATGACCTTATTAATATAGTGAGACTCAATCCTAGAGTTTTTCTAGAATTATCGGGAAGGAAAGGCTTTGTTTCTATTGGTATTGCCAAGTTCTAAAGTAGGCTGTTTTGCTACACAGGAGACACTGTATGAAAGTAAAATCAACCTAAAGGAAAGCAAATCAGAAGATGGAGAGTGTCCAGATAACACTGTTTTAGCACCTTGGTCAAGCCATACCTGAAGATGTTTTTCCCCAAAGACTCTTCAGTTATGTTAATTAATAAATTCCCTTTTTAAATATTACACTGGAATTTTATCATTTAAAATCAAACTAAATCCAGAAGTAAACAAAATATAAACCAGTGAGAGTGACATTATAGAAAAATCCATGATTCTGTTTTAAGAAAAGCATATTCTTTGATCCCTTAATTGCAATTACTTTAATTAATTAAATAATTTATTAACTCTTTGTGCCACTGACTTCAGAGCACTGTGAGATGTCTGTGAGGAAGAGTCATTATTTGTCCTTTGCACATATTTAATTAAATTAAGGAGTTTGCTATACCTAAGAAAGTCTTATGACCTAGCATCATAGACAAGTATTTAGTCACCTCCATTCATGAGAAATTCCAGAAGAAAATACAACAGAATACTGAGCCTAATGGATGATAGCTTCTTAAAGAATATAATATGGAACTCAAAAGCAAGAAGTACTTGAATTACTTGATTTAAGGTGGCCTACCCATGTGGGTGGGCTTCCCTGGTGGCTCAGATGGTAGAGAATCCACCAGCAATGCGAGAGACCTGGGTTCGATCCCTGGGTTGGGAAGATCCCCTGGGGGAGGGCATAATAACTCACTCCAGTATTCCTGCCTGGAGAATCCCCATGGTCGGAGGAGCCTGGCAGCCTACAGCCCATGAGGTCACAAAGAGTCAGAGATGACTGAGCTACTAAGCAGCAGCAGCACACATGTGAGTGTCACAGATGAAGAAACAAGTTGCCTTATTTTAGCTCCAAATGCTCATGGTCAGCTAGTATAAAAGTTACATCATGGAAAAGATGCTATTTAAATAGTGGCTGTAATGGGCTGTGATTACTATGGTCAGTCTTTGCATTGAGAGTATTATTAGCCACAGGATTGTTGTACTAGTGGTGTTAGGGCAATAAATATTTATACCCTTCCAAAGGGTTGTATTCAGTTTTCCTGCCAAAGAACTTGTCCTTCAGGGTTAAGAAGGATGTTGTAACTGCATTCACAGCCATCTGGCCCAGATACCTGTGGGTCTCGCGTGCTTTCCTCTCTGGGTGGGGAAACACAGTTTCTCTGGCAAGTTAACAGGTCACCTTTGCCTTAGATGGGGCTCTCTTCTGAATTCCAATCAGAAGTTATTTTTGATGATCACAGGCACCCTTTTCAGGGATTTCTTTTCTCATAGTTTCTGACTTTCAACCCACCAAAATCACTGTGTGTTTGTGCATGTTTACATGAAGAGCAACTAGTTACTTTAATTTTTTTAATTAAAACTTTTTTATCTTTTATTTTTAATAAAAATTGTACATATTTAGGGTATACAACATGATTACTTGATATACATGTACAGTAAAGTTGACATTATAGTCAACCTAGTTAACATACTTCCTTGCACAGTTACCGACTTTGTGTGTATACGGTGAGTGCATCTGAAATCTATTCTCTTAGTATGTATCTTGTGAAGGAAGGTGAAGTCGCTCAGTCATGTCCGACTCTTTGCGACCCCGTGGACTGTAACCTACTAGGCTTCTCCATCCATGGGATTCTCCAGGCAAGAATACTGGAGTGGATTGCCATTTCCTTCTCCAGGGGATCTTCCCGACCCAGGGATCAAACCCAGGTCTCCCACATTGGAGGCAGATGCTTTAACCTCTGAGCCACCAGGGAAGCCCTAGTATGTATCTAGTATTAAATAAATACAGTATTGTTGAGAATAGTCATCATGGCAAGTGGCTGCCTTTAAACCTGTGAGTGACTCTGTCATATGCCAGATTGGAGCCCTGATGAACTTCTGGAAGGAAAGAAATTTCACAGTACTGGAGACAGGTGAACTACAGTGAGGGATAAGGACACGGCTAGACGACCTACCCAACGAGGCAATGAAAGGGTTCTGTCTTCACTTTGGTCAAAGCCAGAGGGAAAATACTCTGATTTATTTAATTAGTCTCTGTTGCATTTAATAAGATGGGCTTGTGTTGTGGTGAAGGGCATGGGTTCTGTAGTTAGAGATCTGGTTTTAAACCCAGGCTGAGCAACTTACTAGTTATAGGACCTCGGGTCACTTTCTGAACCTCTCTGGGCTTTGGTTTTCTTATTTGTACAATGGGAAGGCGACAGCTGAGAGGCCGATGTTTGATGATATTGGTGAAGGGCTAAGTGCCCAGAGGGAACTCAGTAGCTCACTGTTAGACTCTGGCCTTACCTGAAAATGGCCGGAGAAGGTGACCCCTTGCTCGAGTGGTCACTTCTGTCTTGTCTGTTAATTCAGCTCCTCAGTGGCAGTTGAAGAGAGACATAAAAACCTTGGCACAGTTTTTACTGAAGTCTGGACTAGGAATTTGGATCGTGACAGACATCTAAGTTCTAACTTAGAATGAAGTGACCAGCTCACTGGATTCTCACTTCTCTGACATTTTGAGAGCGAGCCCAGCCTGAGGGTTTGGATTCACTTCCTGAATCCTGCCACATCCCTACACAATAGGCTTAAGCATGGGTGTTTCCAATTCCTTTGATAATAAAACTTGTGTCCATCTAGAGGAACAGACCTGCCATCACTGAGATAGAAAAAATGACTCTGAGAGATTTCCTGTCCTCGCTCATTCACTCAGAAACCGAGTTGGGAGGTCTGGAGGCTCCTTGGAATTGGATCTCTTCCCTCTGGGAGAATTGGACTCAAAACTTTTCAGAAAATGAATAAATGTGTTTTTGTTGATCAGTCTTGATGATCTGGTAAATCTAACAATATCTTTGCCAAGAAAGAATATATGTACAACTTGTGATCTCTGCTGATTTTCCCTTCTTTGTATGTGATCTAATTTTAATTTTCTGAGCCCAACTTTTCACTTATCTATAATCCACAGCAGAACGTCTTTCAAAAGCAATCTCAGGTTTGCTGAATTCATCAGGGACTGTGGAGACTTTGTTCTGCTTTTATTCATCTAGTGAGATGCCATTTGTTAAAGCCTTTTTAAAGGATTTCAGTTATCTTAACCCTCTCTAGTAGTTTACGTATTTACCAAGGATGTGCTTTAAAACTCCACAGTAGGGAAGCACAGGCAAAAGTCAGTGTTTGTCAAACACAGACAAAAGTCTAGAATATAACGTATTAATAATAATTTCTATGTATTGTGAGTCTCCATCAGTCAGATTCAGTTCAGTTGCTCAGTCATGTCTGACTCTTTGAGACTCCGTGGACTGCAGCACTCCTGGCTTCCCTGTCCATCACCAACTCCTAGAGCTTGCTCAAACTCATGTGCACTGAGTCGGTCATGCCATCCAACCATCGCCATCACAGGTTCAGTAATCATAAGCTAATGCCAAGCTCATCTCACCTGCATGAGTACACACTCGCCTTCCATTGTCACATTGTGTTGAAATAAGCCCTGGAATAACATAGGATTTTATTAATAAAATTTATGCCCCAATTCCCTGGTGGCTCAGACAGTAAAGAATTCACCTGCAATGCAGGTGATGCAAAAGACCTGAGCTTAATCCCTGGGTCAGGAAGATCCCCTGGAGTAGGAAGTGGCAACCCACTCCAGTATTCTTGCCTGGAGAATTCCATGGACAGAGGAGCCTGGGGGGGTTGCAAAGAGTCAGACACGACTGAATGACTAACATTCACTTCATTTTTTTCTTTCTGAAAGATCTCTTATTTTTTAATACATCAAGTATGCCATAATCACACCTAAAAAAATAAACCGTCATTCCTTAGCATCACAATCGATAAGTCAGAGTACAGATTCTACCAAACTCATCATACTTTTAGCTGCATAAACCTGTAGCTTCCTTTCCTAGGTTGATCTCTAGAGCTAATCGTCAGTATCTGTGGCCACCAGTGGATGTACTATGTGCCTACCAAGAATACTTGGCCACCACGTGATCCACTTCTCAGGACGTGGGGCATTCCCCGGGGGCTTTGTGTGCCAAGCAAGGTCCAGGAGAGCTGCCGGCTCTGAGAAGCAGGGGAGGGGTGGGCCTGGATATGCATGTGCATTCATGAGACGTAGAGCCAATGGTAGTCATTAAGAGCGGCAATCAGAGAAGGCTTCTCTTCATCCACTAGTGAGCTGGGTGCTGCAGAGGTGTGGGCAGGGACCCCCCCACCCCCCATAGATGGAGAGGTGGCATCCCTTAGACTTGTCTCCACACAATCACCCCACCTCCCACTCTGCATATTGTGCAACTCTGCGGGTGGGATGTGCAAGAGAAAGGCTGGAATTAGAGTCCATCATTCCAGAATGTCCTTTCCAGCCAACCCCTGGGGAGGGGGTTGTGAAATGCAAGGATAAAACCCTGCTGGTATGGGAGGGACCTGCTCTCTCACTAACACCCGCTCTCCAGCCTCTCTCTCTTCAGATGTGCTGACAGGGGGGCGCATCCCAGTGAGGTCCCTGTGCATGTCTGTCTGCTGGCCGTGATGCGGGTACCAGAACCAGGGGCTGGAGCCTGCGCTGTGCAATGGCCCCTGTCCGCAGGCGCCTTCTGGGAGAGGGTGGCAACTTCCTAGCAACCTTAGGTGGAAACGCAGAGAGACGGGGTACAGGGACCCTGCCACCAGTGTCCCCTCTAGGCTGTGTGCAGGACGTCCAGAGCGGGTCAGCGCCTGGGATGTCTGGGCTGGTCCAGAGCTTGGCCTGAAGAAGGGCAAGAGGCATGCCCTGGGATCGAGTGTGTTGCTTACAGCACTTGGGGATGGGGTTTTCCTTACTCCCTCTGTGACAAAGTTAATGTGGCTCCACCACAGTCACACCAAGGAGCAGAGGGACCCCAGCCCACCTCTCCATCCTCATTGCCGGGCACCCTCCCCAGACCCTCTACAAACCAGCCATGAGCAGCTTCTACCGCTTCCTCAGGAATACCTCGCTCTCTTGATTGCTGGCCTTCATGCCTTGTCCTCTGTTTGGCACACTCACTCTCTCCCCAGGTGCCCTTCCCTCTCCTCCCTCCAGTCTCAGCTCCAAGGCCCCTGGCTCTGGCAAGCCCCTTGTCCACCCCAGTGGGTGAGAAGCTGCTGCTACAGGCTCCTACACTCTGGTATTTCCCTCGTTCTACCTCATTTGGAGAGGGAGGCTGGAGAGCGGGTATTAGAGAGAGAGCGTGTCCCTTCCATCCTGGAACAAGCGAGTTCTTGTTTATGTGTATATTTTCCATGTTTGACTGTTAACACCTTGAAAGGCAGGGCCCACCCCTCTCTTGCTCACCCCTTTAATCCCAGTGCTTCTACAGTGCCTGACATAACTAGGTCCTTATTGAATGAATGATTTCAGTTTATAAATACACTCAAGGAATAGACTTGAGCCAGGTTTTTTTAGCTTTCTAAAATGCTTTAATTCTTTTCTTAAATCTGACCCTTTGTGACCCCATGGACTATACAGTCCATGGAATTCTCCAGGCCAGAATATAGGAGTGGGTGGCCTTTCCCTTCTCCAGGGATCGAACCCAGGCCTCCCTCCACATTGCAGGTGGATTCTTTACCAGCTGAGCCACAAGGGAAGCCCAAGAATACTGGAGTAGGTAGCCTATCCCTTCTCCAGGGGATCTTCCCATCCCAGGGATTGAACTGGGGTCTCCTGCATTGCAGGTGGCTCTTTACCAACTGAGCTAGCAGGGAAGCCCAACTCAAGAAGTAGATTTGAGCCGATTTTTTGTTTAGCTTTCTAAAATGCTTTAATTCTTTTCTTAAATTGGAGTATAATTGCCTTACAATATTGTACAGGGATGTGAATCACTATATACACACACATATCCCCCCTCTTGCTCCTCCCTCCCACCCACCTGCCATTCTACTCCTCTAGGTTATCACAGAGCACTGAGCTGAGCTCCCTTGAGCCAAAATTTTGGGCAAGCTCGAAAACATCAAAAGGGGACTTAACTAATTAGGGATGGCATCGTCAATTGATTACAAAACACTTTGCTGATGGCGAGGGGAGTAAAGGCAGAGAAAGACAGACAGTGGCCGTCTGTGTTCTCTGATGACCCATGCTGTTGACAGAGCTCATGCTCAGTCATGGCCAGTGGCTCCAACACAGGACAGAGGCCACACCTCCTGTCCCTGATGCCCTGGGGGCTGTCTCAGGTCCCTGTGGGGCTGGGAGAGCCATCTGACCTCTTAGAACCCAGGGCCTGGGAGCCTTAGCTGATGGCCACCACCAGATGCTGGAGTGGAGCCTGGCAGCGTGAAGAGGCTGTTCTAAGGGCTGCTAGCCCAGCCTCTCCTTTAAAGCATTTTAGGTTGATGATGCAGACCCTGTAGGAGAAGCTGATGCCCAGTGGAGCTCAGTCTATGGCTAAACCATTCTCTAAACAACCAGATGTTTCTTTTTGTATTTTGCTCTGAAACCTGATTTTCTGAAGCTTTCATCCATCGGCCCTCATTCTGGAGAAACTCATAGGGACTTAATCTCCCCTGAGGTAATGGACCATGAAATATTTAAAGAGAACTATAAACTTGTGGTCATGATGCCTTTATCTGTAACGTAATTGAGGCATCACCTTGAATCTAATCTAAAAGGGAAATGGGAATTAATTATTTTGAAGGAGAAATGTTTTTTTTTTTTCCTAATTGTGTGGTGATTATTCTTTATGGGGAATATATTTATAAAAATTATCTAAAATAGAACCCTGCTAAAAAGATCCCATTTATCTATCACTTTTCACTTACTTTTCCATTCCTAAATACTGCTTCCAGGGATTATTACCACATCTGGCAAATGGACATCATAAATGTACTTCAAAGACAATCCCAATTTAAAAACTATCCTATAAAAGACACCCAGCTGAGCTTATCGATGGTCTAAAAAAAGATGTCACCCAAATTCTTGGATATTTTGCTATAGAATAGAACCTGGGCTCAGTGCTCCATTAATTTATTAATTTGAGTTCATCTGATTGTGATAATGGATTAAGGTTTGCTCTAGTGATGTCTTCATTTTCAAATTGTTGTCTGCTGAATTCATATACTGGCTTATTGACAGGTTATAAACAACCAACTCTGTTGCTTTGTTTAGTTCCTGAATCACTTCCCTATTTTTAGATCATTACCATATTTGAGAAGAATAGATAACCTTTGATTTCTTGTGCATGTGGCTGCCTGAGATGCCAGCACTTAAGGTTAATGTAGCTCAATTTCATTCATGGAATAGAAGTGTAGGACTGTTTGTATGTGTGGACATCTACTTCAGTGGAGTTTTTTTCTAAGAACAGATCCCATCTGATAACTTTAGCCCAGGTTGATTTACCTCTGCTGGAAGCTGCTGCCCCTCTCAGTGAGTGGCTCTGTGGCAACATCCCCTCTGCCCACTAGCCTGTGCCCTGTAACTCGAAGCTACCTCCAGTTGATTGAGTTGGTGCCTGATCTCCATGCCCTTACAAGTGCAGCCACCATACCTTTCTTATTTAATGCCATTCCAAGTCAGTTTGCCAGGAAAAATGATTGACTCATGGAAAAAGAGCTTGTATTAAAAGTAGGGGAGAAAGCAATGAACTTATCCAAATACCTAAATCACGCGAAATGGATATTTGTATCCCAAACTGTGTTCCATGCACTGAGAACTTAATAACTGGTGGGACTGACACATATCCTACCAGCATATATTTCTCAACGGAACATTTTCTTATTCTGAAATAGTCAAGTTATCCTTGGAAGACGGCTTCTTTTATCTTCCCCCAATATACCTTTGGGATAAAACACTGGTTCTCAGTCGCCCATAGTTTTGTCTCTAGGGTACACTTGGCCATGTCTGGAGACATTTTTGATTGTCACTACTGGTGACAATTGGCTACTGGTATCTAGTGGGTAGAGTCAGGGTTGCTGCTAAATATCCCACAACGCACAGGACAGCCCCCCCAGCCCTCCCGCCCCACCAACACAGAATGACCAGGCCCCAAATGTCAATAGTCTCAGACAACTTGAGACACCTTGAGCTGGAAAATTTATTTCTAATTGATTTAAAATTTATCCCAATTGCCTTTAACTTTATTGTTTTAAATTGTTTTCTGGAGTTCAAGAATGACTAAAGTTAGTACAGAACTTCTGCTTATCAGAATCCCCTACACTGCATCCAAGATTAACTCACATGACAAGGGTAAGGCATATAGTACACATTGCTAGTATATTCCCAGGAATGTATATTCCTGGGTGAGACTGCGTCTCCATGACTTTTCTATGCTTAATGAGAAAAGACTGAAAAGGAATAAGGAATTAGTTTTTCTATGGCTGCTATAACAAGTTACCACAAACCTAGTGTCTTAACGCAGCACAAATTTATCTTACAAACTGTAGGTCAGAACTGTGGGCTAATGTCAGGGTGTTGGCAGAGCTGTGTTCCTCCTTGAGGCTCTAGGGAAAATCCATTTCCTTGCTTTTTCTGGCTTCTCTAGGCTGCCCACATTCCTTTGCTTGTGGCCCCGTTTCTTCACTGCAAAGCCGTTAATCCTGCATCTCTCTGACCAGGCTTCTGTGGTCACATCTGCCTGATCACAGCCAGGAAATGCCCTCTCTCTTTAAGGACTATTGTGATGACATTGGGCCCACATGTATAATCCAGGATAGTTTTCTAATCTCAAGATCCCCAACTTTTACTACATCTAGAGTTCCTTTCACCTTGTAAGGTGACTCACATATGCACAGGTTCCAGGGATGAGGATATAGACATATTTGAGAGTTAATATTCTGCCCATCATGGAATAATAACTAATTTCAGCATCACCTAATTTCCACTGAGCTATTGATGTCCTACAAACTGGGGACAGGCTAAGGCACACACACTTTGGGAAGAAGGTTATCAGTCATCATAGAATTGTCCTGTGAACAGCTCAACTGCAAGGTTGTAGCTGGAGTGGGTTTGCCTCCAACAGAAATGAATGTTTCAGTTGTCAGCCATTCTGGAAAAAAGTCACTGCTAAATGAGGCTTAGAATAGCGTGAGGAAAACACTTTCTTCTTTCTCTGGGACTGGGTTCCCTTTGACCTACACCTGGAGATGTGGTGGAGGTACCTGGAGCACAGACAGCTGTTGGATAAACCCTTGGGGCTGAGCAAGTGGCCTGATGTAGAGGAGAGGACATGCCATAAACTTGGTTTATCACGACCTTAAAGGAGCGGGGGGCTGTGCAGTATCTTTAACTTGCTTTTAGAATAAGTTTAGTATCATTATTTTTTTTCAAAAGTAGCTTGTATCTGCTAGGCTATAAAAAGTGAAGGGGAAGAGTTTCTATTCTACTTGAGGATGGCTCTCCTTAGGGAAGGAGAAGCAGTTCACAGAATCCAGAATTAAATGCCTGGTGAAGGGAGGATCTGGGAAACACACAAAATACTGAGATACTCAGGAACTGTTAGTAGAGGGAAAACCTATGCTAACCTAAACATGTAGATGGAATGTTTATGTCCTCCCCCACCTCAAATCCGTGTTGAAACCCTAGGCCCCACGGTGATAGTATTAGGAGGCCGGGGCCTGTGGGAGGTGATTAGGTCATAGGAGCAGAGCCCTGTGAATGGGATTAGTGCCCTTATAAGGAAAGGTCCGGGCTTCCCTGGTGGCTCAGAGGTTAAAGCATCTGCCTCCAATGTGGGAAACCCAGGTTCGATCCCTGGGTCGGGAAGATCCCCTGGAGAAGGAAATGGCAACCCACTCCAGTATTCTTGCCTGGAGAATCCCATGGACGGAGAAGCTTGGTGGGCTACAGTCCACGGGGTTGCAAAGAGTCAGACACGACTGAGTGACTTCACTTTCACTTTAAGGAAAGGTCCAGAGAGCACCTTGCTCTCTCCCACCCTGTGAGGACACAGTTAAAAGGCAAAGCAGGCAGGTGCCTTGACCTTAGATTTCCAGACTCCAGACCTGTGAGAAATAAATTTCTGTTGTTTAGAAGCCACCCAGTCCACAGTATTCTGTTAGAGCATCCTGAACTTGAATGGACTAAGACAACCTGGAAAAGATTGCACATCAAAAGGATGTGGGGTTCCAACTGTTGTGATTTATGTATGAAAGGGAAATGTGACCTCCTGGGGGCTAAAGTCTGGGATATTTGGGCTATGTGCTAAAATATGGACTTCCCTGGTGGCTCAAACGGTAAAGAGTCTGCTTGCAGTGTGGGAGACCTGGGTTTGATCCCTGCATTGGGAAGATCCCGTGGAGAAGGAAATGGCAATCCATTTCCTTGCCTGGAAAATCCCATGAACTGAGGAACCTGGCAGGATACAGTCCATCAGTCCATACGCTTTATAAAAAACAGTGTAAGTGTGAGATTGGAAAGCATTTTGGTAATAAACATGGCATTTTACATTGGCATAACGGAGAAGGCAATGGCACCCCACTCCAGTACTCTTGCCTGGAAAATCCCATGGATGGAGGAGCCTGGTAGGCTGCAGACCATGGGGTCGTGAAGAGTTGGACACGACTGAGCGACTTCTCTTTCAGTTTTCACTTTCGTGCATTGGAGAAGGAAATGGCAACTCACTCCAGTGTTCTTGCCTGGAGAATCCCAGGGACGGGGGAGCCTGGTGGGCTGCCATCTATGGGGTCACACAGAGTTGGACACGACTGAAGTGACTTAGCAGTAGCAGTTACATTGACATAAAACTCTCTTAAATCACAAGGTTTTCCATTGTGATACAGAGAGGGTGTCATTAAGTTTTTCCTTTGAAGGTATTGAGTAGGGTGGGTCTTCTGGAAAGAACCTTGGATGGCTCGTGAGGAGACAGGATTTTGTGTCCCTGTTTTCACTCTGCACACTGTCCCTGAGTAAGCTCTTCAGGGAGCTCGGCTTGGTGCTGTGATGACCTAGAGAAGTGGGAGGGAGACCCAAGAGGGAGGAGATACATACATACATGCAGCTGATTCACACTGTTGTATTGCTGTAACTGACACAACACTGTAAAGCAGTTATGTGTATGTGTGTGTGTGTGTGCGCGTGCGCTAAGTCATCAGACTCTCTGTGACGCTATGAACTAGAGCCCGCCAGGGTCCTCTGTCATGGAATTTTACAGGCAAGAATACTGGAGTGGGCTGCCATTTCCTACTCCAGAGGATCTTCCCAACCCAGAGACGGAACCCGTGTCTCTTGCATCTCTTGAACTGGCAGGCAGATTCTTTACCACTGCATCACTAGGGAAGCCAGCAAAAGCAATTATACTCCAATTAAAAAACAAAAAAACAGAATAAGATGACCATTTATATAAATACATTTTCTTTCAGTTCCAATTGGTTCCTGCTATGTCTGCACAATACAAAGTATATTAGAAGTAAATTTCACCCCTGGGCTTTGTCAGGTAGAATCAAAGGAAACAGTTTCTGGGCTTTACATCAGACAAAGCTTTGGGCAAAATGAGGCATGGCGTGGGCTCTGATCTTTAAGCTTTCCCTTTGCTGTGTTTTCTTTTCAAGCTTCTTATATTCATGTATCTTGTATCTGGTTCTACAGAGGGAATGTAGCCATTCCCCTGGCTGGGACCCCCACTAGCTCTCCAGCTCTCCCCCTTATTCTCCAAAGGAAAGGCTGAGGTTGTGTGCTAAAACATTTCTTAATTGCAATTTCCTCCCGGGAGCCACAGCAGCTGCCTTTCTCTAATACACACATCCTTTAAGCTTCGCCATTCGGGTGATGACAGAAATACACTGGTTTACGAGTGCCAACACCCAAGGCCACCATAGGGATGGAGAATTCACCTGCCAGAGCATTTGACACTTGCGTCAGGAAAAGGCAACAGCTGAGAAAAGCCCTGTGAGAAATAGTTTCTCATGTATGTGGGAAAGGCTGTCCAGAATTGTAAATCAGTTGCATGTCTGTTTCTTCCAGTGAATTCTCCTGAGGGCGGAAGAGAAGGGGAGTCCATTCAGCTCAATTGGTGCTTGTGTACAGCATGATAGCATACCAGGGATGAAGGAATCATTTTGCATCATGAGATGAAAGCCTTTGATTCCTTGTCCTTAGAAGCTTGGCTAAGACTGGAAGACCAATTGCTTCCAGATAGAAATGTTTGGGTACAGTCCTCTCTATTTTAAATAGGAGAGATTGTAAGATTTGAGCCTGTCAAAGGAGACCAGCTGTTTCATTTGGCCAGTCATGACAATGGTATTCAGATGTCCTACCCTTAGCTTGTGTCCTTGAGGTCTAATCTTAGGTAGCTTTCCTTTCATTTGGAATGGTGTCCAGATGCCTTTAGATGCTAACAAGAAATAGGCCACCCAGTTGATGGTATCTTTGATTTAGCAGCCTGAATGAACTAGGACACTCTCTGTTGACTTCTGGGACATTAAACTTTACAGATATTTATTCCACATCTTTGACTGTGTCTTGATGGTTCCTTGCCCTGTCCCTTAGAGGTCAGTTACTCCAAAGCTGGCCAGACTTCATATATTCTTCCTGGTCAGTCTCGCCCATTTTTATATTTTCTGCAATATCTCTATGGTGACGATTCCTGATTCTCCATTTAAGTTTGGACCATGCTTTTAACTTTCAGAGTAACTGAACAACAAGGGCATTTGCCATCTGCCTCTGCAAAGATTGAACCCGACCTTCAACACTCCCTGAGGGGAACGCAGGGTGGAGAGTGAGGCACTCTGTACTCCAGGGAAACTGGTGGGACAGGTCTTTGGATAGTGAGATATTTTCAGGAACTGATTTCATGATCCAAATCCTTGTATCTTTTCATATCTAGATAAGCCCTAAACCCCTTCACGGTGACATCATCTCCTCATGACTAGCAGAAAACCTTCTGTAAAATGAAAGCTTGATTGCCCTAAACTCCCCCTTCACCAAAATCTTATGTATTGACCTTCCCCTGCTGCCTCTTTGTAGCAGTTTCTCAGAGCTATCTGAGGTGCTGTCTCCCGGGCTGCAGTCCTCATTTTGCCCCAAATAAAACTTAACTCAAAACTCTCATGTTGTGCATCTTTTTGGTTGACACCTTCTAAAATACACCAATACCTGGTCACCCAGTTTCTGCCTGCACTGGAGGTTGTTGTTTGTCATTGGTATTTATAGACTGTGCAAAATGGCTTTTTACATTTTTTTTTAAATAATGAGAAAGAAATACTGAACCAGGAAAAGTTTGGGGAAAATCCTAGAATATATAAACAGAAGTAGAAAGAAACTGACCACTTTGCAAGAAAGAAATCGTGTAAGCAGGTTAGAAAAGGGGGCTGAACTATTCACCTCCTGTAGTACCCATTCAAAAGGGAGGCTATATAGCTACAGCTGTTTCAGTTTTGCCAATTTCACCCTCTAGATTAGACACGTGCCTGCCATATACTTTAATGGGAACCGCATGTGTGCAGTCCATGGCAGTACTTACTGCTAAGGAAGTGAAGTGCTGAGTCCCGCCACCCACCCACATCTGCGGCTTCACAAGAAAATGAAAAACAAACATGCCACTGGCATACCCGGAAACCGTGGAAGTTTGGCAAAACCAACCAGAAAGGAAAAGAGAAATGGAGTGTGGAGACTGTGCTGGTGGGAAGCTGGAGCATTACAAAAGTTCAGGTCTTCACATTTCAGTCTTTGGGGGTACTTTGCTCTTTGTCATTGGGATCTTTGGTTAAAATTTTGGAGGCTGTTTCTAAGACTCTAGCATCTGGTAATGAAACACAAAATACATGGGCAAAAATGATAGCTTTCCGGAGAAGGCAATGGCACCCCACTCCAGTACTCTTGCCTGGAAAATCCCATGGACAGAGGAGCCTGGAAGGCTGCAGTCCATGGGGTCGCTGAGGGTCGGACATGACTGAGCGACTTCACTTTCACTTTTCACTTTCATGCATTAGAGAAGGAAATGGCAACCCACTCCAGTGTTCTTGCCTGGAGAATCCCAGGGACGGGGGAGCCTAGTGGGCTGCCGTCTATGGGGTCGCACAGAGTCGGACACGACTGCAGTGACTTAGCATAGCATAGCATAGCAATGATAGCTTTCAGGTTATTGTTTTGATCACATGCTTGTTTAAGTTCCCAGGAGTTGTTAGCTAAGACATGGCAGGCCTTCCCATAATACCAGGTTTGAATTTTAAAGAAAAAAACCTCTTTTCCTAAGTACAGACAAAGATGGTCACTGCAGCATTCTTTAGGATGTCTCTGAATTGGATAAAAGTCAGTGGTCAGAACAGTGGACTTGCTGAATAGATTATAAAATGTTTGTACAATGAAATCTGTAGAACTTGAGGGAGTAGGCACTGGTATGAACCTCTTCCCAAGACGTTGCTAAGTGAAAAAAGAAAAGCTGCAGAGAATTAGGTGTGTAGGCATTTGTTCAACTGACTGAGGATTCTCTTAAAAACACAATTTCTTTAAAAGCTTAGTGTGTTTGGGCTCTGTTAGATGTCAGTAAATTTTAATAAAGACAAACTAGTTATCTTAAGTCGGTGCCACTGACTTTAGATACTGGTGAGTGGGCCCCAGAGTAAGCTCTGTCCAGCTGTCCAATATCTAATATCTCTCCAGTTTGGCCTCTGTCTCAAGATGGGTCAGAAGTCCCATCTCACCTCCCCCTTCTCCCTAATCTGTAGTCCAATGACTGGTTCTTTTCCTTGGGGTTGACTGTCTCTTTTTAAAATAGTCACAGGAAGTTCACAGGTCAGGCGTGTTTAAAAGAAGCCTGAGGGAGAAAGTCATTGATTCCTCCTGCTATCTTATCTCCCGTCCCACTTTTAGCTTCAATTCCACCTTTATCCTGGCTGGGGCAGATAACTTAGGATCTCTAACCCAGCAAGTAAAATGCAAACAGAATTGAAAACATCTCCAGTTACTTGCAGGTAGAAAGGGTCTGTCTTTGCAAGGTTTTATGTTCTTCCCTCTGTGTCCAGTAAGATGAGCATGCGTATAAGTTCTTTGTAAAGGAAGTTTATTTCTTGCTGGAGCTTAGTGAGGAGTAACTTGATAAATCCCTATGTTCTAGAGCTTTTCTGCAAAATTTCCCAATAGTCCAGCCTTCTTAGGCATGCTCCCTGTATCCCCAGGTGCAGTAGGTCAGTCACCTCTTAACAAACACTTCCAGCTTCTTAGCTTAGTTAGGATAGAGGTCTCCTAGCGCTGCTCAGCCAATTCCCTTGTGGACTCTTATTTATTAATAACCCTAATTTCTAAGCACTGGTGTCTGTATTGCATGTAACTTTCAGTCTCAAGGGACAGAAACCTAGCTCAATATATTTTAAAATAATTGCTCTTTCACTTGTGACACAGGGTAGTTTTTCTTGAAGTGCAGCTGGTTTCCATCAAAAACTTGGTAGGTTTGGGGTTAACCTCCTGGAGTGATGCTCTTACACCCAAGTGCATTTTCTTTCCAACTCTGTGTTCTGGGCCCTTGTCGGTTTTCATTTTCAGACTTTCTATACTCACGTTGGGCTATTAGAGATGTATTCTGTCTCTCAAGCTGGTATCCTCAGAAGAAAGAGAAAACTGTTTGTCTGACAGCTTAAGCAGTCTTGCAGTTGGCCTGTTGCCTCTCACCATCCTGACTGGCCTGTGCCCACCCTGAGTAGACAAGTCCCTGCGGATTCCAGGTGACGGCCAGGTCTCACACTCACCCCCGGAGACAGGTTTGCTCAGCTACATTTGAAACACTTTCAAGAAAGGGGGTGGTTTCCTGAGGAAAGTGCTCGTATTACTAGAAAAAGAAATCATGGATGCTGGGCATAAAACATAAAAAGTAGCGATGACAGAAATATGATAGGGACAGAAAGCTATTTATAGAAGGAAAGAATGGGTTAGAAAAAGAGGAGAGAGAAATGAAAAATGCTGAGGAGGCTGAGTTTTTGAGAGACGGGGTGTTTTTTGAAAGAGCTGGGAGGAGATGCTAATATTAGAGATGCTTGTTATTTTGCGATGTTATTTTGGGATTTTGGGAAGATGGTGTTTTTAAGCTTAACTGTACTATGTTTTATGGCTATATAATTTCTTCTCTCTCACTTTTCAAGAAATATAAGCAAAGACTAATACCCTTTGTCAAGGCCTTTTGGGGATATCCTTGTGCTGGCTTGTGGACACAATACTATGTTAATTCTGGTCCAGAGGGCACCCAGCTTTGGGTTACATAAGATACTTGGAAACAATTGCTAAATCTTTCTGGAGGATGACTAGACTCAGGATAACATTGAGTACAGAATCTCTGCTTTTAAGCAACAATTTCTCTAAGAGCTCTCCCTTTGTCTTTTATTTTCTTTTTAATTTTTAAATTGGAGGATTGCTAAGTTACTTCAGTCATGTCTGACTCTGTGAGACCCCATAGACGGCAGCCCACCAGGCTCCCCCGTCCCTGGGATTCTCCAGGCAAGAACACTGGAGTGGGTTGCCATTTCCTTCTCCAATGCATGAAAGTGAAAGGTGAAAGTGAAGTCGCTCAGTCATGTCTGACTTAGCGACCCCATGGACTGCAGGCCACCAGGCTCCTCCATCCATGGGATTTTCCAGGCAAGAGTACTGGAGTGGGGTGCCACTGCCTTCTCCAAAATTGGAGGATAATTGCTTTCAATATTGTATTAGTTTCTGCCATACATCAACATGAATCAGCCATAGGTATACATATGTCCCCTCCCTCTTGAACCTCCCAGGCTATCCCATCCCTTTCCTAATAGTCTTCCTTTTTTTTTTTTTTCTTAACTAGTAAATTTCCTTTTAATGAGGAATTAAGGGCCATTTGCAGTACTACCTATAGCAACAGTTAGAGGTGAACAGTTAAGGGTGGTCAGCCCTACAGGATGAAAAGGCATTGAAAAACTTTTATTCTGAAACCAATAAGAATTTATTGTCTCTGAAAATAATATAGAGCAGAAACGCACTTAGCTGCACGTGAGAATCATAAGGGGGCTTTAAAAAATACCAGTGCAGTGGCCCTTCTCCTGGTTATTTTGACATATCTGTTCTGCGGCAGGCTAGGCGTAAGCATTTTTAAGAAGCCCTCTGTGTGACTGTGCTCAGTCACTCAGTCATGTCTGATTCTTTGCGACCCCATGGACTGTAGCCTGCCAGGTTCCTCTGTCCGTGGAATTTTCTAGCCATGAATACTGGCGTGGGTTGCCATTTCCTATTCTAGAGGATCTTCCTGACCCAGGGATTGAACCTGTGTCTCTTGTGTCTCCTGCATTGGCAGGCGGATTCTTTACCACTAGCACCACCTGGGAGCCCTTTAGGTGATTCAGAAGAGCTCCTGGACCTGAGCTGTTGCTGCGGAGGTCATGCCGTCAGGTTTGCAGATGAGGGTCACAGTCACGTGAACTGCATTTGTTGAGCTCGTGCCTTTTATCCAACACCCTCCTGTTAGTGAATTATTTAATTTAGGTTAATAGGATATGGGAATGCCTAACTGGAATGCTTCTCTTAGGAAGTAAGGATGTTGTCCAGTATGCTCTCTGGGTTGGCCCGAGGAAACAGGAGTTGACCTGCAGAATGACCCTGCCTATCACACTCTGACAAAGTGACTAAACAGGGAACTTCATGAACATATTCCATGTTGTGCCTGCAGTAAAGGACAGAGCTGGCCCAGAGTTAAAGGTCAGCATATGAGTATCAACAACCTGCAGCCAAGGCGTCTGAGGTCTACGGAGCCAGGCAAACATTCCAGCAGTGGTCTGACAGCAAAGCTGTTTGGACTTTCTGTACCTGTAGAAAGGAGGACCCAGGCCACTGAGTTCATATTTAGCATATGTGGCAACAGTAACTCCCATGCAGGGGAGCTGCCGGGGACTTAGGGGAAAGAGCTGATGAGTTAGAAGCTCGGGTGTTTCACTTCCTTTCCCCTCACCCACCCCCTGCCCCACAGGCCCCTGTTCCCTGTTTGCTGGCTACCACCCACCCCCATTGCCTTCCCATTTTGATTAGTCCTAGCAGGGGTTTCTGCAGAAACTAAGCCTGTGGCCCATGATTTGTTCTCTGAGTAACTATTGAAACACTTGTATTTGGATAAATATCAACAACTTTTTTGCACCTAATGTATTCACTTGAAACTGTTCATTTCTTCCTAAAACATTCTAATATGTCATTAGAGTCTGATAGGTAGTGTTGCAGACACCTCTGTGCAGGGGAACAGACTGTCTATTACAAATCTACTGTGTTTAAATGTGCCTTACCCTGGAAGAGCAGACTGTACTTTCTGGGGGCATTTTTTTTAGTCCTGTGGGTATTATTTCCTCTAGAATGTTGTTGTTTTCCCTCAGTTGTGTCTGACTTCTTTGAGACCCCATGCACTATAGCCCACCAGGCTCCTCTCTCCATGGGATTCTCAGACAAGGATACTGGAGTGAGTTGCTATTTCCTTCTCTAGAGAATCTTCCCGACCCAGGGATCAAACCTGTGTCTCCTGAGCTGCAGGCAGATTCTTTACCACTGAGCCACTAGGGAAGCCCTCCTCTAGAATACCTTCTCTTATTTTGCCTGATAGTTGACAAGGTAGATCTTTGCCAGGGAGCAGAGTTGAGGTGGGGGAGGCTCTTTTACAAATGCCACAAAAAGGACCAGCTGTTGGACTGCCATTACATTCACCAGAATGGTCGGTTACCCATTCTCTAGCTACTGCTAACGACATTGCTTGTAAATTACTTTATTCTGTGCATTAAGGCTGCAATAAATTTTAAGCTCTAACAACTTCGCATGGTGCTGTTAATTGTGTCACTCTAAAAACTTATTGATTCGTCTTTGGTCAGTGATGTTCTAGGAAGAGGGAGGCAGATGATTGATCTCACTGGCAGATGCTGTGATTGTCACTCCTGAGATGGCTTCCTTACCTGCACAGTAGCATCCTGTACGTTTAGGTCTGGGTAGCAAATGCCTTGGAGAAGGCAACGGCAAGCCACTCCAGTACTCTTGCCTGGAGAATCCCAGGGACGGGGGAGCCTGGTGGGCTGCCGTCTATGGGGTCGCACAGAGTCGGACACGACTGAAGCGACTTAGCAGCAGCAGCAGCAGATGCCTTATTGGCAGTTGTCCGCATTGGTTATCTTTCACTCCCGGTGAGGTGATTGCATTGCGTTAAGACACAACAACAAAATTTAATGGCGTGTTGAAAATGGCCTTTTTGATGTTTCTGTCTTCCAGTAAAATACTTCCTCAGTCATCTGGAAGTTTTCTCTCTCACAAATAGCCATCGCTGCAGGTGAGGATCACTGAAACTCCCAAACTGAGGGATTGGAAAACGGTGTTTCACTTGTTTTGTAATGAAAAAGGTTTGACAGAGGTGAGCTTCTGCGCAAGAAAAAGTGCTGTAAGAGTCCTTAAAGGGAAGAGAGGAAGCAGAGGGGATGGATTCCCTGGCTTTCAGGTTGTCAAAACCTCCCAAGACACAATGGAGTCCTCTTAGACAAATACCTGTGTGTGCGCTCAGTTGCTGACTCTACACTGTGCCCCTGAATTGTCTTTCTTGTTAAAGCTGAAGGAGGTTGTATTCTCTGTAAGATCTGTTTCAGATTATCTATCACTCTGTCACAGACCGCCCTCAGATAATGGTTGGTTTCAGCTATCTCTGACAGCACTGAGAGCTGGGTGGGCTCAGCAAGGGGATTCCCGCTCGAGGTCTCTCACGGGGGCACAGTCCCTCTGTGGCTGAGGCTGGCTGGTCTCTAAGGTCTCCACACGCTCCGTCTGCTGCCTGGGCTGAGGACGCCACAGCTGGGGCTCCTCAGGCGTCCTTCTCTGGTCTATGGGCTCTTTCCATGTGCTGACTCCATCATGGTGGAGCAGCACTTCTTACATGATGTCCCCCCGTACTCAAGTCCCCAAATACGCTTGTCTCATGAGAGATTGCCAGACGGGTTCTGCTCTTTCTGTTAGAGCTTAGGCTTCTATGGAAGCCAGCTGCCATATTGTGTGCAGTCCTTTGGAGAAGACCCTGTGGTGAGTAACTGTGGGCTCTGGGCAGTGGTCCCCCTTGGAAGCAGATCCCAACCAAGAGTTAAGGTGACCACAGCCCCAGCTGATGCTTGACTGCAGCCTCCCCAGCCAGATGCACCCAGTTAAGCCTCCTTCCAATTTCTGACACTGTGAGGTAATTAATACATTTTTGTTATCCTAAGGGACATCATTTGGGGTTAATTTGTTATACAGCAATAGATAACACATACAACCTCTTTCCTGCTCTTTCCTAATCTTCCATCTGCCAAGTAGGCACTTAGTTGTTGTGGAATGAATAAATGAATGAGGAATGAGTACTACATTGTCTTTGACTGTGAAAGGTAGTCCATTGCTTCTTATAGCACACATTTGCTTTTCAAAGGGAAACTTTATACATCCATATTGTCTACAGAGCTGGAAATTGTCAATGACCATTCCTTAATCTCCATTCAATAAGTCAGTGATATATACACATAAACACATATACACAAGTACACATAGCCTATGTGTATATGTATCTATGTATTTGTATATATGTACATACACACACTGGGCTGCCATATTTTTTTCATGTCAGAAAGCGTTCTCTTTTCAAATAAGTCAGATGTTATGTTGGTTTGCCACATCCAGAAGTTATTTAGGTCCTAGCATGGTGGCACAAACAGCAAAGAATTTGCCTGCAGTGCAGGAGATCCAGGTTTGATCCCTGGGTTGGGAAAATCCCCTGGAGAAGGAAATGACTACACATTCCGGTATTCTTGCCTGGAGAATTCTGTGTGCAGAGGAGCCTGGGAGGCTGCAGTCCATGGGGTCTCAAAGAGCGGGACGTGAGTGAGCAACTATCACTTCACTTTTCAGTGTAAGTATGGTATGCTGCTGCTGCTGCTAAGTTGCTTCAGTCGTGTCCAACTCTGTGTGACCCCATAGACGGCAGCCCACCAGGCTCCGCCGTCCCTGGGATTCTCCAGGCAAGAACACTGGAGTGGGTTACCATTTCCTTCTCCAATGCATGAAAGTGAAAAGTGAAAATGAAGTTGCTCAGTCATGTCTGACTCTTTGCGATCCCATGGACTGCAGCCTTCCAGGCTCCTCCGCCCATGGGATTTTCCAGGCAACAGTACTGGAGTGGGTTGCCATTGCCCTCTCTGAAGTATGGTATAACCAACCCCATAAAAACATTTCATTTTTTCCTGACATGTACTTGGCTGTTTTGCTGTCCGTAATATTTATTTTTACCTATTTACTTCTCACCTCTTTAAGTCATTTTAGTTGTTATCTGGGAGTTATAAAAATATTTTAAAGTAGGCTGATTTTTACTACCCAATCACTGGGTTATGATTTTGAACTCTCCCTTAGAGGATATATAGAGGAGAAATATATATATATATATAAAATCTAAAAGTGATTTTTATGCCAGTCAACTCTATTGAATGTATTTGTTTTGGATCTCTAGTGCTCAAATAATTTTTTCTATTCTTTATGTTGAGTTCAGTCGCTTGGTTATGTCTGACTCTTTGCAACTCCATGGACTGCAGCACACCAGGCCTCCCTGTCCATCACCAACTCCCGGAGTTTACTCAAACTCATGTCCATTGAGTCAGTGATGCCATCCAACCATCTCATCCTCTATCATCCCCTTCCCCTCCTGCTTTCAATCTTTCCCAGCATCAGGGTCTTTTCAAATGAGTCAGTTCTTTGCATCAGGTGGCCAAAGTATCGTAGTTTCAGCTTCTAATGAATATTCAGGAGTGATTTCCTTTAGAATGGACTGGTTGGATCTCCTTGCAGTCCAAGGAACTCTCAAGAGTCTTCTCCAAGACCACAGTTCAAAAGCATCAATTATTCAGCACTCAGCTTTCTTTACAGTCCAAGTCTCACATCCATACATGACTATTGGAAAGATTATGTAGAAATGTACTAATAATTCATTGAAACCTAAGTCAAACCAGAAAGAGTGAGTTGCTTGGGATTTCTTTTTTAGTAACAACAGGTAAAAAAAAAAAAAGATGAGTGAAGACATTCTAGATAGTGTTTCTAGATACTCTTCTCACCTGCTATACATCTCATCCAGGGCTGTCATTATGGGGGGACCTTTTTCCCTAGTTCCATCAGAGGTCATTCCTGGTTTTCTTGCTCCCCTGACTTATTCCTTTCAGCAGAGGAGAGCCTTGGCCGATGTGAGCTTGGGTGAGTAGATAAGCAGGCATGGCTCCGTCCTTTTCCCTTTCTTGGCTCAGGGGACCCTAAGGGCTGGTCTACTCTTGGCCATGGTGAGGTTGGTGTGTACTGCCTATGACTCTGGAGAAGGTAATGGCAACCCACTCCAGTATTCTTGCCTGGAAAATCCCATGGATGAGGGAGCCTGGTGGGCTGCCATCTAATGGGGTCGCACAGAGTCGGACACGACTGAAGTGACTTAGCAGCAGCAGCAGCCGCCTGCAACTCAGTAAGTTAGCAAATGCTGTGGATGCCCCATCTCTCTTCTCCCAGCCTTCACCTGGACAGGCAGAAGGTTGCTTATTACCAATGCGTGCACTCCCTTAGTGTGTCTGCCTGGCCATAGAAACGTGTTTGGCCCATGCACAGAACAAGCTGGAAGTGCCCGAGAGCTGATGTCCCTAAAGGCAGCTGTCTAATGAGCTGGGTGGGAGTTGATGCATGTAGATACTTGGGTGAGTAACTCTCAGAGATGAGTTCTCTTCTTACTCCCAGAAATGCCCCGCTGGGTTGAGCTCAGGCTGCCCACGTTGCTAACTGGCTTTAGCACACACTCTTTGCTGGCTTTCTTCCCCTCCCTGTCGCATTCCCTCACTCTTCTAATACTTGGATTAACTCCCAAATAAACTGTTACCTGTGGTCAAACCCTTGCCTTGGGTCTGGCTTCTAGGCAGATCTATTCAGGATACATTGTTGGGGGGACCCTTGCTGCCTCCCGCCAGAGGTGCCTCCAACAGCTCACAGCAAGCTGACATTTGTAGTCTCATTTGCCTGACTTCTGTTTATCTCAGTTAGTTCAGAACTCAGGAGAGTAAATCGTTTATGTTATTAGGGCTTCTTCTTAAATCCCTATAACTGGTGCTTTTCTACTTCTTCTAGTTTCTTTGCATTTAAATTTAAAAATATAAAATTAAGCCTTAACAAGCAAACATTAAGTGAATTTGGCTCATAACCCACTCTGTTTCTGCCAAAGACACGGAGGGAAAAAACCAATATTCTGATATATGACAAATATATAACTTCTATTTTTTTTTTTTTTACAGTGGTACAGTCTCATGACAAGTTTAATATTCTTAGCCTAGAATTTGACAAAAATTGCTTTAGTTGACTGTATTGAATGTTTAAAATTTTTTTTTCTGTTAGATAACTGTATTTGTCTCATTGTTCTACCTTTATTTGGTGATTTTCTTGGGAAACTGAAAACAGTTACAGTAGCAAATGGGAGTTTGTTGCTGAAGTTAATTCAATGTGCAAATGGGTCAATTATTTAGCCTTGATCTCCTCATCTGCAAAATAGACGTGGAATTATTATACCTACACAATAGGAAAGCATAATGTAAAAATATTAATTTTTATTGAAGGATAATTTTGTTTTTGAGGCAAAGAGCAGTAACTAATTCTTGAGAATATAGCTAATTTGAAAGTACAGGTGAGGCCCCCACAAGAAACAATGACTTCATAGTAGAAAAATATGAAATTTTCTAGAAGGTACCCATCTGTTCTAAGCATAGTATTGTAATTTTAGGTCTGATTGAAGTGAAGGGAATTGATTATTTTCACTTGATTCTTTGTGGCAGTATCAATTCCCTAAATAGGGGAACCTTTTCTAAAACTACCAGTAAGAATCTGAGCAAGGTTATTTGCATGGGGAGAGTAGAAAAGCTAGTAAAAATTCCTTGGGATTATTCAAAAGTTGTGTTCCTCCAAAAGCTGTCCATTTCATGGGATGCTTGTGTTGATCCCAAGTGGAAATACATCTGATGGCCAAGTGTATGAAAATAATTTACTGTTTGCTGTGTATCTGATCAATTAGGGACCATTGTTTATTTCACCCTGATGAGGCACTGGTTAACTAAAATAGATGTTCTCTGATAATATGAGAAAAATTGGTAGTTCATTTATCATAATCTTCATTAACAAAATTTTTTGGTAATTTTTTTTGTATTTGAAATTCCCTTTATTATCATTACTTTTCATTATTATTATTAAAACATGTCCAGAATGTTATCTCCTAGTGTAAATTTAGACAAGTTATCTTTTTTAAACACCCAAAGTTGATTTCATTTTTTAGCTTTCGCTGACACCTGGTGGCCTCTCCTGCTCTAGGGAAGGAAAGCCATGCTAGGCTGTCCTTGGGACAGCAGCCTGGTGTCTTCTGCATAGTGTGTTCGAATCTCAGAGAATCTTTAATTTCTCATTGAAACAGTACATCCTTTCTAGAGCCTCTGCCATGACCGTCTACCTCCCATATCATGTTTTCAGTGATGGATTTCCTTTGTTTGCTAAGGATTTTCATTATCAAAATTTTATTTTTGCTGAGGTTAAGTTTACTTTCTATTTCATATCTCTTCTGTTTTCTTTCTTTAATAGAATCTTGCTGTTGTTATTTTGGAGAGAAAAGACCAGATGACCCATGAGATGTGTTGATATTCTAGATTGTATTGGGTCTGCCTTTTCAACTTCAGAATTTGTGTGTGTGTGTGT